>JASDQU010237593.1:6648-16926 GCA_032191745.1 Picea mariana | reverse complement strand
CCTCTAGAATTATTTTAACCAAGAGTTAAAAAAAAACATTCAATTTACAACAAAATCTCAATCGAGAGTTGTAAAAAGCTCTAGTTTGAGAATTTTTATCAAACCCCACCCTCATAATATTTTGATCTAATATAATCAATTGTCACATTTTGGTAAAAGAGTATCTCTCTCTCTCTCTCTCTCTCTCTCTCTCTCTCTCTCTATATATATATATATATATATATATATATATATATATATGATAAAAATTACATGTTTATATGTTCAAATTACACACACAAACAATAAATTTATAAACAATATGGATTTAGTGAATTTGATATAGACATTAATAAATAATTTATAAACAATATGGATTTAGTGAATTTGATATATACATTTAACAATAAAATATTAAGATTTTAAATTTGATATAGATATTTAACAATCAAATATTAGGAATAGAGTAAGCATTTAAGTGATTAGTCTGTGCCTGAGCAGTCGGCTAGGAGCTAAATAAACTGTCTTTCACTCCGGTGTTAAAGATTTAGATTCAAATGCCCTGCTTTTCTGTGCATAAATAATCTCTTATTAAAATTGGCTGTGACTTGGCCGTGGGGGGACAACCCTATGGCCAAGCCGTGGGCATGCCTATGGATTGGCCACATGGATGGCCCCTAGTGATGAAGTCATAGTCATTTCAAACATTTTGTATTTTATAAAAATTTCAAATCGTCTAACTTTTTTATTTCAAACATTTAGTATTTTATAAAAATTTCATATCTTTAGGAATTCAATTTTTAAATCCATTTTTACATATGAAATATTAGAGTATCATTTCCAAATCTAAAAATGGTTGGTGCATTGTATTTTCCAAGAACTTGCAGAAGTCAAATTTTATGAAGGATTGATTCTCGGGGTATGACAAGGCTGTTGGATTACTAAGAGGGGGGGTGAATAAGTAATAGAGAAATTTAATCCTTTTTAACCATATAATCCAAGTGTTATATCAATGTAGAATTATCATCCAATAACTGCAGAGTAAATAAGCAATGAACAAACGAAAAATCATACACATACATAGTACACCAGTGTTTTACGTGGAAACCCAAAGTGAGAGAAAACCACAAAATGTTTTTTCTTATATGTCTTGAAGAATTACATTCATTGGAAGCACCAACTTCCTTTGTTTTCCATCTGCAACTGGAATAAGGCTCCAACCCCCTAGTTTCTCAAGCTACAACCTGAGGGAAGCTCCAACTCCCTAATTTTCTGGCTACAACTAGAAGGAGGCTACAACCCCCCATATTCTCTGGCTACAATTGAAAGGTGGCTACAACCACCTATCTTTTCCCCATCCAACCACCTTGATGTATAAGTAGAATGATGGAACCCCTGTCACATTATCACTATGAGATATGCTGTTGTAAACTTGTACCAATAACCTAAACCATGCATCAACCATGCATCAACATGTACCTCAACCTATAATCAACCTGTACCATAAACAAGTGCATCAACCATGCACCAACCTGTACCAACAAACATGTAATCAATCTGTACCATAAACAAGTGCATCAACCATGCACCAACCTGTACCTCAACCTATACCATGAACAAGTGCATTAGCCATGCACCAAACTTGTACAAATAACCTATCACAAAAGCATGTCACAACAACTTGTCCAAACAACCTATCACAACAACCTGTCTCATCAATGTTATCAACCAAATCAGATCTACTCACCAAGATCAATCACCAAGACAACTCTCAAAGATGTGCATCAACCAAGTATAACACAAAAACTCATAATCATCACCAAGATAAATATGTGCTTCTAATAATACAAGTATGCTACATCATCCATAAACCATGTGTCAACAATACTACTAACAAGTGCCTCCAACCATGTACCAAGTATGTATCAATCATGTATTGTAATATACCAGATATTAAAAGTATGCAGAACAAAAATAAAATGATAGAAATGGCAGAATAACAACAATATAACTAGAACAATCACCACAATAGCACTGAAATGATTTAAGATCAACAACATAAATAACACTTTGATTCTGAAAGCAATGTTCACAGGCCTCTTTGAGGGGGAAACCTCCAGTTGAGTATCGTTCTATTACAATATTCTCCAAGCTAGGGTTTTCATACCCTCGACTCCTATTTATACTAAATATGTCTATTAAAAGAAGCATCTAGAGGAAGATCCTTATAGAAGTGGAATCTTCTATTAGGTCTTCTTACATCCACCTTATTCTATCTTATTGAAAGGCCTTATTAATATTGATCTTTATTACATCTGAATATATTGTTCTACCTATGAGCGAGTTAGGACCCTAACATGTCCGCCCGCTTAAAAAAAACCTTGTCCTCAAGGCTTGAGATGAGGAAATTGCTGCAGAATGGTAGCTAGTTTCCAAGTGGCATATGCTGGAGTTGTATCTTTCCACTATACTAGCACTTCCTTGATGGTTCTCTGATGTAGGCGGCACTTACGTTGGTCCAAAACTGCTTCTGGCTGTAGCCAAATGGATCCTTATTAGCTAACTCGGGAAGGTTGGTTTGAATTTGGCACTTAGCTCCAATCACCTTCTTTAAGCATGAAACATGAAAAATAGGATGTAGCTTCAAATGGCTGGGAAAATCTAACTGATAGGATACTTCTCCCACACACTTGAGAATGGTATAAGGACCATAAAATTTGGGTGCTAGCTTTTGACAATGCTCGGCCTTGAGGGAAGTTTACTTGTAAGGTTGTAGTCAAAGAAACACATGATCCCCTTCTGCAAATTGACGTTCGGAGTGACCTTGATCTGCTTGTTGCTTCATGTGATTCTATGCCATGACCAAATTCTCTTTGAGGGTACATAGAATATCCTCTCAAGTTGTAAGTGTTTGTTCAACCGCCTAGACCTTCGAGGAACCCAGTAAGTATGAGAGAACTGAAGGTGGTTTTTGTCCATATACCGCTTCAAAAGGATTCATGCATGTAACTGTATGGTATGAAGTGTTGTACCACCATTCAACTAGGGGTAACCATTAAGCCAACTGATTTTTCTTTTCTGAGGCAAAACACCTCAAATATGTTTTCAAACACTTGTTGACAACTTCCGTTTGGCCATCAGTCTGGGGTTGATAAGTTGTGTTGAGATGCAATTCGGTGCCTTGTATCTTGAACAGTTCTTGCCAAAAATTGCTTGTGAAAGTTGGGTCACAATCAGAAACAATAGAGTGCAACATGCCATGAATCTTGAAGACCTGATTCGTGAAAATTTGAGCCACCGTGGATGCTGTAAACAGGTGTTGAAGAGCACAGAAATGAGCATACTTGGAAAGGTGATCAATAACCACCATGATGATTGATTTATTTCCCGATTTGGTTAAGCCGATAATAAAATCCATAGAGATATCCTTCCAAATAACAGGTGGAGTTGGGAGCAGTTGTAGTGTTCCCAGATATTTGACTGTTTCTCCCTTGTTGCGTTGACACACATCACATTTAGTGACAAAATTACGAATGTCCTGTTTCATACCATCCTAGAAAAAAGAACATTTGACCCTTTCATAGGTTTTGGTTAACTCGGAGTGCCCCACTATGGGTGTAGCATGAAGCTCATAAAGTACTTTGGATTTAATCTTTGATTGTTTAATTAGATACAAATGACCTTTGTATCGAAGCTCATTATGAAGCCAAGAGTACCCTGGGGAAGCTGGAGAATTGGACTGCAATTGTTGGATTAGATGCAAAATTTTGGGGTCTTCTAGCCATTCCTGGCGAACGACTTGGAGCCAATCTGGTACAATGAATGAAAGAGAAAAGAGGGATCCTTCATCTTCATATTTTCGGGAAAGTGCATTCACCAACACATTATCTTTGCCTTTCTTGTAAATGATCTCATAATCATATCCAAAGAGCTTAGTCACCCATTTTTGTTGTTCCAGGGAGGAAACGTGTTGTTCTAGAAAATACTTGAGGCTTTGATGGTCTGTCTTAATTTGGAAACATTGTCCCAATAGATAAGGGCACCACAAATCAATGGCGTGCAAAATAGCCAACATTTCCTTTTCATAGATGGATTTGCCCAGATTTCTTTCAGATAGTTGCTTGTTGGTAAAGGCCAAAGGTCGACCCTCTTGCATAAGGACAACACCAATTCCTTTCCTTGAGGCATCACATTCCAACACAAAGGTCTTTGTGAAATCGGGAAGGGCGAGGACTGGAGTGGTGCACATGGCCATATTCAAGGTTTGAAAAGCTTGAGCAGTGATTGTAGTCCAAGTGAAAGAGTTATTTTTTAGGAGAGAAGTGAGAGGTACTGCAATATTCCCATAATTCTTAACAAACTTGCGATAATACCCTGTTAAGCCTAGAAATCCACGCAAGATCTTAAAAGTATTTGGGTGAGGCCAGTCTTGGATAGATTCAATATTTTTAGGATCCACCTTGACGCCATCCTTGCCAACCATATGACCCAAGTATTCTACTTTTGAGGTTCCGAAAGCACATTTAGACCGTTTCATGAAAAGTTGGTGTTGAGAGAGTAGATGGAGAAATCGATCCACCTGAAGAATATGGTCTAGCCAGGTTTTTATATATATGAGGATATCATCAAAGAAAACTAAGACAAAATGGTGGAGAAAAGGATGGAAGACATGATTCATGAGGCTTTGGAAGGTGAAGGGGGCATTACACAAGCCAAAGGGCATGACCAAAAACTCATAGTGGCCCTCATGAGTTCTAAAGGTAGTCTTGGGAATGTCTTCCTCTTTCATATGTATCTAATGGTATCCTAAACGGAGATCAAGTTTAGTGAAGAATTGGGCACCACTCAATTCATCCAGGATGTCATCAATGATAGGAATGGGGAATTTGTCTTTAATGGTAAGTTTGTTGAGGGCATGAAAGTCAGGACACATTCACCAAGAACCTTCTTTCTTCAGGATCATGACCACAAGAGAAGATTAGGGGCTTGTACTAGGGTGGATAACGCCTGCATTAAGGAGTTCCTGGACCATTTTATCAATTTCATTTTTTGGGGAAAAGGGGTGACAATACAGATGGATATTGGGAGGAAGGCTCCCTGGTACAAGGGGAATGGTATGATCATGAACACTGTGGGAAGGAGGGAGTCCTTGGGGAGTGGAAAATACCAATTGATGTTTATAAAGGATGGATTGGAGGTCTTGTGGAACTGAGGGTGTCTCTGTTGCTTGTATGGCATGGAGTTGGGTGATAACACCAGAATGACCTTTTTTGAGCATCTTTTCCATGTGATGGGAACTAATGATCTCAGGTGAACCGGTGGTGATGCCTTGGAACTTATATTGGTGGACCTCCTAGTCGAATTGCATGGTTAAGTCTTTAAAATCCATGAGAATGGGACCCAAAGTCCTTAGCCAGTCTGCACCCAACACAATGTCACAACCTCCCATGTCGATAGCAAACATATGGGATTTTAGGTGGTATTCACCAATTTGGAGGCGCACATTTTCACAACACCCTCCACATTTCATGGAACCACCATTGGCACTCATGATTTGGAAATTATTGACGGCATGGATGTAGCAACGAGTTTCTTGGGCAATGCGACGATGAATAAAATTATGGGTGCTACCACTATCAACCAAAATGATGACCTTGCGATGCTTGATGTAACTGATTATCTTGAGGATTTGGGGAGCGGAGAAGCCAGTGAGATCATTGAGGGAAATGACCGGTTCTACTTTGGGAGGGTCTGAGGGAGGGGTTATGTCAGTGGATTCAGGTGACTCAGACACAAGGGGAGTTTCTGCATCCTCTTTCGAAATATCTTCAGAGATGGCCATAAAAATATTTTGCTCTTTACACTTGTGGCTCGGGAAATATTTGTCATCATAGTTATAACAAAGGCCTTTGAGTTGGTGTTCAGCCATTTCAGCCCTGGTCAATTTTCGGATCTTTAGTGGAGCAGAGGGAGTAGTGGGATTTACTGGTTTAGGGTGAGGGATAAAGGAGGGTTTTCGGTTTTGAGAAGATACAACCTGTTGTGATTATTAGCCTCCACCCAACTCTGAGGCTGAGCCATGAGGACATGGGCCTGAATCTCATCCTTGAGGCCATTGATAAAACACTCTCGGAAAAAGGCATCAAACATGCCCTCTATTCTAAAATCCAGGCACTCAAAGGAAAATATAAAGTCTTCCACTGTTCCTAATTGTTTCAACTTTGTCAAATGACCCAAATGGTTGGTGTCAGTGTCAAAGTGTTCATAAAGCTCTGCCACAAAGTCTGTCCAAGCAATATACCTTTGACGAGAAGTTTTTGTCCATTGCCACCATTGCCAACGTTCTTGATCTAGATGGAGAACACCATACCAGAGTTTGGCCAAGTCATCTGTAATGCCATACAAAGAGAAATAATGTTCCATTTGGGTTACCCAACCAGTGGGGTCTGAGCCATCAAATTTGGTCACATCCACCCATGCAAGGTGTAGGTCACGTTGAAAGTGATGGTTCTGGAAGTTATGGTAATGAGAGGAATGGTCACCTTCAGTATGTGGAGGTGAGGAAGAGGAAGGGTTATCTGTAGGGATATGAAGTTTGGTGCAGAGTGCCGAAAAGACAGATTCAAGATGGGTGGTGAGGTATTGTTTGATTTCATCCATTGAGGACTGTATGGTTGTATTGATGGAAAAACCATTGTCATTGAGTTGTTTCACTTCTTGTTGGGTCTCGATGAGACCATATTGCAAGGTGTTGAAGCAAGCTTCCAAGTCTTGGCTATGGGTATGGGCCATGAGAATGGGGGAACTGAAAAGGGGTAGGCGGGGTCAATTTTTTTTTTGAAAAATGATATGGATGAATGTGATAAGGGCGAAGGGATGAATCCAATGGAATAGGTCTCAAATAATGGTGAAGCAATTTCCAGACTTTTGTTTCTTACACCTGTGGAGTTATACTCCGGTTTGAAGAATACTGCATGGATGAAATGCCCAAATTCTTAACCAGGAATAAATGTGTAGTGATTTGGAAACCCTAACACAGCTGCGTGACAATAGATCTTGTCTATTTTAATTTGTTTATGTTTCTGTCCCCAAGGGTTAGGTATTTCAAGGGTTCTACAGACAAGGGTTTTCCCTNGCTATAGCTCTCTGATATACGTGCGGGGTCCAACAGTAGTACTCGGCCCAATATATCAGGGCACTGACTAAGGAGGATAGACCGTACCCTTAGCTGTACTACCCGACTACCCAGGTACTAGAGAGTATCTTCCCGAGTGTTTTTCTCGGTGACACTATAGTAGTTAGGTGGCTGATCGGTTTATCTAAAGAGGGCTTTAGGTAATCTAGTCCGATCCATACACATGTGCTGTCTGATGCACTACCACTCAAAGGGGTACCAACAGGGGTGACAAGAGTGGCCAACATATGTGCGCTTAAGTACCACTTGTATTTCCTGCGTGTATGAATCCCTCAACCACGGGTTTATGTGCATAACAACAAATCTCTATGGCTTAAAGACGTCGGAATACGTCTCTACCCCGAAAAAAATTTAACCCACACTTTCTGCTGAGGAAAGTGCTCTGATACCACTTGTAATATACCGGATATAAAAATTATGCAGAACAGAAATAAAATGATAGAAATGGCAGAATAACAACAATATAACTAGAACAATCACCACAATAGCACTGAAATGATATAAGAACAACAACAGAAATAACACTTTGATTCTGAAAGCAATGTTCACAGGCCTCTTTGAGGGGGAAACCTCTAGTTGAGCAACGCTCTATTACAATATTCTCCAAGCTAGGGTTCTCATACCCTCGAATCCTATTTATACTAAATATTTCTATTAAGAGAAGCATCTAGAGGAAGATCCTTCTAGAAGCAGAAGCTTCTATTAGGTCTTCTTACATCCGCCTTATTCTATTTTATTGAAATGCCTTATTACTATTGACCTTTATTACATTCAAATATATATTTTTATACCTATGTGCGGTTTAGGACCCTAACATGTATCATCTACTCATCAACTATGACTCATCAATATGTACCAACATCATCAACTATACACCTCATGTATGTGCCAACTCATCAACTACTCGTCTCAACCATGTACCCAACATGTACCTTAACCAAAATCCCTCATCAATTTCATCATCCAAATATGATTTGTAAATTTGTAATAGAACTGGTGTATATGATCACATTTCTAAAAACCTTCCTTAACTTTAACAACAAGAGACTAGCATTTTCATCAAATTTTTCTTTAGTCTCACATGACTAGTTTTGGATTAGTCAGCAACCCTAACTTGAAATAATCAAAACTTTGTACCTGTAATGAATAAAGATATGAAACTAATACAAAATGTTATTCAGTGTGTTTTATGTAATTCCTCCAGGTGTCACTACTCAGAACCTCTCAAAAAAAGAGTTATAGAAAAAATGGCACACCTTGCTGAATTCTGGCTTATTCTAGAGAGCGAACTTGTAGAGCGTGCCCCACATGGAATATTTATTGAATCGATATGAAACTATTACATAGAATGAAAAAGAAAATAATCTAACCAAATTATTTTTTCTTACTCAATTTGGATCTGTTATGAATAAGTTATGACTTTTTTACCCAAAACACCTGTTTTTTGACTAGTTTTAGGACTAGCCACAAACCTTATTTTTCACGGAGTGTAACTCCAAAAATACAAAGACCCACAAGATGAATTTTTTACCAAAGATACTTGGATATCTTTCCTTAATGGAATATAAATTTCATGGTCTGAATAATTCTATAAAAATTTTTATTGCGAAAATGGTGAGATGACATGTAAATAACATACCTTAGAAAGCATCATCAAAGGAATTTATCCTTTCTTGAGTTCCAACCTTCTTTTCTTCACCTTTCCTCAGAAATTTGGCTTATATATCATTTGGTTACCTCAGAAACCTATAGATATTCAATATGATCAAGTGTTATTTTAAAATGAGAAAGCCTTGCCTCTTATTTATACTCTCCAAGTAGCTTCCTTTAAAACATCTTCTAGGTCACTTTGCCCACTCTCCTTATTTTAGAGTTAACCAACTTCTAATTTCTCCATTAAATTTATTATTTAAATAATTTATTCTATATTCACTTTGAATTATAGTACACTCATTACTTCACTTTATTATTTACCTTCTAAAATCTCTTAAACCACTTTGACTACTTTGACCTTTTGGGGCTTCTAGATGACATATGAGGGTCCTCCAACTTCGTAAGGCCATAAATCTCAAACCGTGAGGAGTTGTGTGACGTTCCACATACCACCAGAAATGGCATGACATGAAATATCCATATAGAATAGTATTACCTAAAAATATATCAAAAATCATACCATTATCCATCAAACAAACTTGTGCCCATTACCCAAACCTGGGTTCTCCAACTTCTCATGGCCATAACTCTCTAACCGTGAGGAATTATGTCACATTCCATATACCACCAGAAATGGCATGACAAGAAATATCCATATAGGATAGTTTCACTGAAAAATTCACTGACCTTCATATCATTATTCCATAAATAAGCATGGGTTCTCTAACCATACTTCTATGATAACTCAATCCACAAAGCGTTTTCCCGTGATGGATTTCACCATAAGGGGACCACTTTGGAGTTCATCCATTTGTACTTATTATCAACCATGAAAAGAAAATAATGATTCATATTTACATCAAACAAACTTGGGTCCATTACCCAAACCTTTGTGCTACTGGAATTCACTACCGTACTTTCTCCAAGGGTCGACATCAATCACTAAGGGTTGAAATCAATCTATAATATCACTCTCCAATAGTTGACATCAATGACAACCAACAATCCATCAACCTAAGCCAACTGTTTGACAATATCCCCCTTTGGCATTGATGACAACACTAACATTGATGGCAACACTTAGTCATGATAACATTCATGCTTATACTCTTTATCAATTTTTCTATCTCTCCCCCTTTGACATCAATGGAAAAGGGTAAAGATGTATGCCACTTGTTATTTTATTCCCACATATTCAACTCCAATGTTCATCTTTGCAACCCATTCCCATAGAAAGTGATACTTGATTGGAATGTGCTTCATCTCGGAGTTCATCACCGGGTTTTTGATATACTGATGGCGCTTGTATTATCACAATATATTGGAATGGGCTCATCATACTCAACTTGTATATCTGTCAGCGTTTTTTCATCTAAAGAGCCCATGTACAACATGATGCTGCTATAATATACTCTGCCTCGGCTATAGATAAAGATATTGATGATTGTTTG
>JASDQU010237592.1:0-16926 GCA_032191745.1 Picea mariana | reverse complement strand
CTGACAATTTCTCTGGTGGACGTAGCCCACACTGGGTGAACCACGTAAATTTGTGTCTCTCTTGTATTGTGTGTCTTGTGTGTTTTTGTTTCTGCATTTGTTTTACTTTATTGCTCCGCGGTCCTGTTTTTCTAACAATAAGCCCTGTGACTCGTTATCGGTTATACTTTTGAGGCGCTTGCGCCCATCTATGTACTCTGGTTACTTTATGATATTAAATATGGTTTTTGTCTTTTGTGTCTTATGGATCATGTGTAAAAAATGTATTTACATGTTTAGGTGAATGTTCTTTCATATGTGTGCAAGATGCCAATCTAAAATTTGATTAGCTAGAGTATCTGTAACTTGGTTTAATCTCCTAGGAACATGAAAATATGTAATATAATCAAAGTTTCATTCTAAGAGACGTACCCTAAGGAATTGTCGGTGTAAAGTTGGATCATGAACCCGATACACTCTGTTTAATTGAGACACAACTAGTTGAGTGTCGAGATAGACCCGGAGATGAGAGATACCCAATGACAAAGCATCACGAAGCAACTCAATAACTACACTATACTCGGCGACATTATTTGTGGTGTCACCTAAGCATATACCTCCGGAAGATAATAACTAGCCTTGAGGTGTAAATATTACCCAAGTTGCAGAGGCAAGCCTCCAAGTGTGCCGACTCGCACCATCTGCATACCCAACGAACACCTCAGAATCACTTGACATCTGCCACAGTGACAAAAGATAACATCAACGACACGTCCATAACACTAAAAGAAACTAAAAAGTAATAGTATAAAGACTATACATATGTTACAAAAAGTTACCCACAGTGACTTGCCTATGAGTAATACTTCTTGAGGTAGAGCCCATTTCTAGGCTCCACCAAAGCATTCCCTTCAAAATCAACTAGACAATAAGAACCCTTTTTTAAAACCTCTTTTATGATGAAAGGTCCAAACCACATGGGTTTGAATATTCCTACCCCCAGGGGGTCCTTATCTTGGTCATAAACCAAGACAAGGTCACCTTCGGAGAAAATCTGAGGACGAACGGACCTATCATACTGACACTTGAACTTATGTTTGTGAGCCTCATTGGCCAGGGCCACATCACAATGCCGCTCATTGAGCTGCTCAAGGTATACTAACCATTCTTCAAGTGGAGAAGTGTCTAGCAGTAATTGTACTGCCAATTTTAGAGACGGGATCTGACATTCGATGGGCAAGACTACCTCCAGCCTGTAAACGAGTTGAAAAGGTGAGAAACTGATTGCAATCTTAAGAGATGTTCGGTAATCCCATAATGCCGAGTATAACATCAAATGCCAATTCGACTTGGTTGAGTTGATAGTTCGTTGGAGAATGGTATTAAGAGTTTTGTTTACAGCTTCTACCTGCCCATTTGCTTGGGGGTAGTAGGGTGATGAATGTTCTTTCCGTAACCCAAGCTTTGATGTTAACTCGGTCATCATCTGGTTTTGAAAGTGATTACCATGGTCAGTGACAATCTCCCTCGGGATGCTGAACCTTGCTATTATCTGATTGAATAAAAAGAGAGTTGCAGTCTCTCCATCATCTTTAAACGTTGGCATAGCTTTGACCCACTTTGTGAAGTAGTCTACAACTACGATGATATAGTGGTGCCCCCTTGCTGAAGGAGGGTTGCAAGTAGTGTAATCAATCTCCCACTTGGTGAAGGGATCAACTGTGATGACAAGAAACATGGGAGTGGGATGTGCCCTCATCTTCCGAGAGAAGATTTGGCATGGGTGGCACTTCTTGACTGATTCGGTACAATATTTGATAAGTGTCAGCCATAAGTAAACTGCTCGTAGAATATTTTGGGCTATTGCCAACCTAGACAAATGATTGCCACAAGATCCGGTATGGAAATCGTTAAGCATGATAACTACTTCTTCATGAGTGAGACATCGGCGTAGGATGCAGTCCACACCTCTCCGATACAACGTATCACCGAGTATGAGATAATTCTTAGCCTGATGGTGTATACGTCGACGCTCATCAAGAGAAGCAGAGGTGGGGCACTTCAAAGTCTAGATATAGATAAGTATATCTCCGTACCAGGGATCCGAAGATGTGATCAAAAACATATCTCCCTGGATAGGCGATTCTTCAGGCACAACGTCACCTGACTCAACCGGAAGTTCTGAAATAAGTTCTGCGAAGACCAGTGACTTTTTGGACTTTGCTGAAATGAATTCTAAGTCAAACTCTTGGAGGATGACTATCCATCTACTGATTTTTCCGCCTATTACCCGTCATTTCAACATGTACTGGAATGGATTCACAACAGCAATGATGGTGGTCTTGCGAAACAGAACATAATGACAGAATTGTTGAACAGCATGAATTGTTGCCAACGCAAGTTTTTAGATATGAGAATAATTGAGTTCTGGTCCTACGAGGCCTCGACTCAGGTAATAGATCATGTATTCGGAGAACAAGTCATATTCCTGAACTAAAACCATGCCAATGGTTGACTCTGCTGCAACCAGATATAATAAGAAATCTTTGTTATAGTTAGGTGGCCAGAGCAGAGGGGCAGTTGTGAGGGCATGTTTCAATGCGTCGAAAGAGCGTTGAGCAACATCATCCTAGTAAAAGGGAACACCTTTCTTCAGTAAGCGCATAAATCCCTTGGTGATCTCGACATAGTTGGCGATGAAGCATCGTAAAAAGTTCGCCTTGCCTTATAGACTCTGAAGTTGAAGGATTGTGCGTGGGGGGGGGGGGTTGCAACTGAATTATTGCCTCAACCTTGAGAGGATCAACCATGATCCTTGTTGTTGACACTATGAAACCTAACAATCATCCTGACGTTATGCAGAAGTTGCACTTGTTTGGATTCAAGAGAATATGAAAGTAGCGACAATGTTCGAAGATAAGTCGGAGGTGTGTGGGATGATCCGTTCTCTTGTGAGATCACGATGCTAAATCATCTAGATAGGCATCGACTATATTCTTGAGGTCATGGAAAGTAAAATACATGGCTCGCTGAAAGGTGGCTCCAAAATTTTTGAGACCAAAAGGCATCTTACGATATGAGAATGTACCCCATGGGCAGATGAATTCTGTTTTGTGTTGGTCTTCAGCTTTGATTTGGATTTGATTATATTCCAAAAAACCATCCATGAAAGAAAAGGCTTCGCAACCTGCACATTCAACAATGATCTAGTCGATGAACGGTGT
Organism: Picea mariana; assembly: GCA_032191745.1. NCBI lineage: Eukaryota > Viridiplantae > Streptophyta > Pinopsida > Pinales > Pinaceae > Picea > Picea mariana. Next base: position 13,723 of record JASDQU010237592.1, on the reverse strand, counting down.
GGGAAAATTATCTTTGGGGCATGCCTTGCTCAAATCACGGAAGTCGGTACATACACGAATCATGCCTTGTTTTTTATTGACCGGCACGCTGTTTGACACCCATTGGGTCAAATGGATAGGATAGATAAACCTGACTTTTAACAATTTCTCAACCTCAACCTTAATGGTTGCTGCTTTCTTAGGATTAACTAGACAAAGCTTCTACCGAACAAGCTTAGCATTAGGATATGTTGTGATTTCATGTTCAACTATTTTTGGATCGATACCTGGCATTTCCTCATATGAAAAGAAAAAAACGTCGTGGAATTCTTTGAAAAGATATGTGTAGATTTGAATCTCTTTGGGGGAACAATCAGCTCCAACGAAGACATTCTCCATGATGCCAGGGTTTCAAGAGATATTGATCGGTAAGGTTTCAATGATAGTTTCCATATTACCCTCAGCATAAACCTCATGTGTAGCTAAGGGATTAATAGGACAAGACCAATCTCCCGTCATAGTCATGGTAAATTCTCCCGCTTCAATTCGTCTTAACTATGGGAGGAAGTATGATCTGTGATGAAGATCTTCCCAGGGTTTATTTGGACTTGTCATTGCTTCAATTATTGCTTCATCAGAGGGCAAGACTAAGTCTAATGAATCCATGTGAGCGAGAGAACCCTGAGCCCCAATAGGCTCTAGAAGTGGATCAAACTCTTGTGCAGGAGCTAGATCAGTGTGGGATAAAGTTTGCTAGACTAAAGAGTATGCTACTTCAGCTGCAGACAAGGGAATGGACATGCCCGGGTGCCTTGTCCCATCCATTGTGGCCGATGGGGAAGGAAGTATCCATGGATCGTCGATGTAAGTCATGCAAAATGACGAAACTTGAAAAATCTCAACCTTATGGTGATTGGATATAAACTTGATATCGCCTTGAGGGGGTGGGTAATCGAAGATACCCATCAAATATGGGCACAAACCAAACCCTACGTTGACGACACCTGTTTGAGGATTATCAATCATTGGGACCATGGATGCCCCCAATGCAGGGTCAGGTATGGAAAAATACAATTGATTGATGGTCACTATCTGGCCCTCATGTCGAAACAACAAGACCTGGAAAACTGTAGCAACCACAACTTGCATGGCATAAGTCCAACTCCTTCCTAACAAGAGCTTATAGTTGAGGGGAGCATCGACTACCTCTACTTCGACACACACGGTCTTCCCTCCTAACTGCACGGGGAAAGAAGGAACAATACCATGTGGTCGGAACGAACGACCATTGAAAGAGGTGAGGAGAGTAGGTGACAGAGACAAAACGGTATGGTCAATGGCCTTCCAACATGACAACGACATAACACATGTCGAGGCGCCCTCATCAACCACCATGCAAAAGATATTTTGAGTAAAATTTTTCATGGGATAAGCCACTACTATCTAAAATGCTACATGGTAAGGCAGACGAGGTTTTAAGTCGGTTGCATCCAGCATGATTGTACGCAGATTACAAGTCTCGATAGATCCTAAAGCGGTTAACAAGGCTTTCCTCTGGGAAGGGCAGCTTTGGAGGACCTCCAAAGTGGACATCGCACAAGGGGTTTGTGATAAATATTCCACCACAGAGTAGTTCTGGGCGACCCTTGCATTTGGGTTATGAGAAGATTTTTTGAATGTGCCTTTGGGAATGCATGTCATTGTTTCACCCAACGTCTTCTCAATCTGTAGAGGAAGAGGTGTGAGGTCAGCTTCTTTACCCTTCTTAGAAGTGCTTGGTTTACTATAGTCATGCGCTCTAGTCAATATAAAATCATCACCCCTCACCATATATATGTTCGTGGATGTAGGGTTGTTCACAGGTGGAGAGGGGTCTTGGCTGCCCCCTTCCGTGCTTGCAGAGGCTTGGGTTAGATTTTTCCCATGTTGAAATGGATTGGTCAACAGAGCCGATTGTTGCTGCATCACAAAATTTTGGGCTTCTGCAAGCCGAGGACATAGATGGGTCGGGTGGTCCTCCACACACAAGTTGCATGGATACCTCACCTTCCATTTTTCAGTGTTGTCCCTGCCATCATTATCGGTAGGTTTTTTATCCCCCTTACCCTTCTTTCATTGTTTTTTCTTTCCTTCAGGTTGCTGGGTGGCCTTTGGGTTAATCGATTGCACTATGTGTACCTCTGACGTTTTGGTAGGGGGAGTAGCCAAAGTAGCAGTTTGGCTGGCTGCTATGTGCTGTATAGATAACTGCTGCAACTGCTTCGTCAATTTCTCAACAAGCTTTGTTTGTGCTAAACCAAAAATACCATCGGCATGTGGTACAACTCTCTGCCTAGTTTTATCAAGTATTGAGCATGGTGCATCTGGCAAGATGTTGTATAATAAACCAGACTGAGAATACATGAGCTCAAATTGTTGAGCTCTCATGATGGCGTCTTCTTTAGAGAATACTCCTGACGTTGCGACATCTTTGGATAACTGTTGGAACAAAGACTTAAGGAACCACTCAAGCATGAATGCTGGTGGGACTGACACCTTAATTAAACTCTTCCGGCGTCTCCATTCTCGGATGTGATTAGAGATATGGTACGCTGTTGTCTGTTCAAAATTGGCGAGCAACTCTGTGCCAGCGTTGTATCTCACAGGTAGCTAGAAATGGTTTAGGAAAGCCATCGCCAGTTCACCGAAGGAAGAATATCTTGAGCGATCGAGCTCAATGTACCATTTCACGGCACTCCCAATGAGAGTATGTTGAAACAATCACAATTGTATGGAGTTGTCTTTCAATGAGTTAGATGAGCACCAAAGATGGAAGGTAGTCACATGATCTCCTGGATCTTTGTTAGGCTTGGCTTCAAACTTTGGGATGTTCGAAGGCAACTTCATCGGCATAGGAGGCCAACGTAGATTGTGACAGATAGGGTCATTCAACAACCTCGTCAAATCTGGCAAGTGCAAATTCGCCAGGAAGGGTAGTTTGGGTTGTTAGTGATAACTGGGGAAAAAGGGTCCTGGAGTTTGATTGGCACCGGGTTTCCAATAAAAGTTCGATTGTTTGCCTAGATTTTGGTAGAAACCATGGCCCTGGCTAGCGTATGGATTTTGTGTATGTGGAGACATCATCGGTTGATTTCCAAAATAGGACAAAGATGGGAGGGAATGCATTACATTCGAAGGACTTTGGGATGGGTTGCCCCATGTCGGTCCCATCGGGATAGGCATAGTAGATTATCTGAGGTTCCATTGATTGTGGAAAGAATTACCCCAGATCAGCATTCCAGACAAGGGAACAGATCCCTGCCAAGAATTCCAAGGCCCTGATGTGGAAGAAGTTCCTAGGTTTTCCCCCTGTGCAGGAATAGTACCTTGCATAGGAATAAGTTGTCCAAAACTGGGATTTCCCCCAGTCGGGAAGGCGGTTGACAAGAAGGTGTTGTTACCAAACTTTCCAATCAAAGAAAATGGTGTCGAACCTACCAGCATATTATGAGAAGGTGGTCCTTGACTCCCCGCTCCAAATAAACTATGGTGTGTAGGTTGCCCGATGGATTGCTGATGTGAGCCACCGAGTGAAGGGGATGAAGGAGGTATATGACCTCCTTCGTAAGGGAAATCATTAAAAGGAGTAGGAGTGCCCCCCATGTGACCTTGCAGAGGAGTGTTAGAGCTCCCTGCCCCTAGACCTGAAGTCTGTAAAGTGGAGTAGGAAAGTAAATGACTTGTACCCGAACTAGGCATGTTGTATGAGAACGGAGGGCCTGTCACACTTGGTGTGAAAGGGGTTGTGGCCGCCGCCAAAGACGGGATCGGACCACTGTGCGATGTAGAGGTGGTCAAGACCATGGTGACTTAGACCAGTGACAGTGGGTTAGGAGGTGAAAAATCTCCTGTGGTGAAAATCGTAGTGGGAATTGAAGAATTCTTAGAAGGAGTAACAACATTTGTTTCCATTGCTGTGTGCAACACTGTCTGGCATTCATAAAATTGAATTGGTACGATGAAAGGTGCCAAGAAATCAGTGGTTGGGGTTTCAACCGGTCCAAGAGAGTTTGCTTCAAGGTCCAAAATGGTCGATTCCTCCGTATGTTGGTTGGGCACAATTGCTTGTGACTCGGTCACTTCAAAAGACCCTTGTTGGTCTAGCTTTCACCTTAATGGTGGCAGGGGTGGCTCCAGTGTAACCGACGACAGGCCAAGATACCTTCATGACCGACAGAGCTCGTGATCCTCCATTGTGTGAGAAAATCAAAGACACTCTAGGGTAGTCTGAACATTCAAAAGTAACACACACTAAAAAATTCCCTATAAGATAAGACAAACAAACACTAAATTAATTGGAAGAAAAGTTACAACAACCAACACTAGAGCAACTTACCGGTGCAAGTGCAAATCGAAAATGGAAGTACCCTCTGGGTATACTTTGAAAAGCATGGCCTGCTGTCTATCCTAGGTACCGTGGTATACCTCCGCAGTCACCTTTGTATGTCCCTAAAAAAAATAGGCAACTAGGTTACCAGCGCGTGAACAGTCACTAGGCGGGTACAGTCGAAAGTCAGGTAGACCACAATGAGTAGGGTATCAAGCCCAAAACCTGTCAAGGGTATTGAAATAAAATGGTCCGAAAGATAACTGAGGACCTCGAATGGATTCGAGACCCATGAAGCCCCATGGAAAATGAAATCGACGGAATCCCAAAAAAATCCCTCTAAATGTGTTCTCCACTACGATTGGTCCAACTTTGGAGGGGTTATCTCCACTACCTTTCTGCACATGACCTCATGTTTATCCCCTGTGTTAGAGGGGGGTCCTGGATAAATTTCACGATACTGGACTTAGACACTCCCTAACTCAGACTCCAATGTTTGATTGTAATGGCCTTGAAGAGTTTCCTCTCCAACCTAATCCAAGGCCCTAATCCTGAACTAGTTGCTTAACCCTACAACCATAAAATTCTAATAAATTTAAAATTTAGCGTTGATTTTATAGATTTGTCTTATGTCAAGGGGTATGAAATTGAAACTGATGATGTGTAAAATATGAAAGAAAAAAGGAATAAAAAGATGGAAACAAAAACTTTCACTTAATGCAAAATTTCAACAACTTTTCAATTTTTTTTTCAATAAATCTTCTAAGATTTTGGACAACAAACTCAAAAGGAATTTCACTTGACTACGAGCTACTTATGATCTAATTAAACTGCGAAAACTTATGAAATGAAAGAATTTACCCTGGCTAATAATGCAGAATCACACTCTTCAACGAAACAAGAAAATGAAAGAGATTTATTTATTTATTTAAATGCTGATAAAGAAAAAAGGAAAAATACCAACAAGTAAAAAACCAAGAAAAACAATTCTGGCCTAAATCGCAGATCGCAAAGAATCACTTCAAGAAATCACAAACTAGCAACTTAAAAAATGACTCTCACACTTGTCTAAAAACCCTAATTTTTTTTTTTAATGACAACTTTTGAATGAGAAAGAGAAATCTAAAGCTAAGATTAATCCTAAGATACTAACTGCTAAGACAGAGATTCAAAAACCTGAGAGGTATAACTCTCATTAAGGGAAAGGATGACTGCCTTACCCTCAACAAAAACTATCTTGCACAAGCGCACTACTGTCAATCCAACAACAAGCATGTGAATGTGAGTTGTATAGAGCTAGAGGGAGTGTACAAGCGGGCTGACCTTCTACAGGCCATGTGTATCTCTAAAACTCTGAGAAAAAAAATAACAACAGACAATCCAAACCAGGAAGAGACCAATGATATTGAGAACCAGGATCTCTTGAAGGCTTGGACACTCTCTTTAACAGAAAAAGCAAACAATATAAGGAAAAAATTCGTAAACAAACCAATCTGAGATAAGACTGCAAACAACCAAGACTTAGACAGAGTTCTAGAAAACCCTTGAACTTGACTGATTAAAACAGGGAAGAGGATGTCTGCCTCAAATTTTTTTCTAGAATCTACACGCTACTGCTACTTCTTCAGCTAGCATTCACACACGGGCTGTAAGAGAGTAGGGCGCGGGTACACGCGTGCACACCTTATGCAGGCCGCGTGTACCTCTGTGGGTCTCAAAAAAACATAGTCAAGTAAATAACAGAGACAACTGGTATGGGAAACCAGACTCTCTGCTAGCTCAGACTTTACAGAAACTAAAAAATAGGCAAGAAAACCAGTCTTTTACAAATACCCAAAAAATAAAATTCCAGGAACCCAAGAGACTTCCCCAGTATGGTCACCAATTTTGTTGTTAGGGAAATCCCCTTATGGACTAGCAAATAGGGTTATCTTATGCATGCATATATGACCAAAAGAAATCTACTTTCTACCTTCATCCCCTAACTTAAACCTCATTTCTTTTTAGCAAATACATGGTTAGACCAACATACCTTGTTTCAGATGTTCGGTGTCGATCCTTCCTCCTGCTTGATCACTTATTAGCAGTCTTCCTTTCAAAGATGACCTGTATGAAAAACAAGAAACAAACTACAAATGTATTTTACCTATAGACTAATGGGTTAGAGATTCAAACATATATTTATTGTACTATGAAGAGCTCATAAAGTGGGATGGGAAAAACATTTCTTTATTACTTTAAATGAATCAACTTACAAATGTCGAGACTGGTGATTGCTCTGCGAATCCTGATCCTGGGCTACTCTTCAAATGTCCTCCAACCTCTTTGCTTTGTATCTCTTCTTGCACAACGATGGCTAAAGGGTTGGGACAATGGGAATATGCAATTGGGCGGAGTTTCTTTACTTTATTTTTCCTCTTTCCAAATGGGACCCCTAGACCTTCTTTTATAGGCTAGAAGAAGCTAGGTATTTGGACAAACCATCGACCATGCATGGCTGAGAGTTTCAGTTAACTCACCCAAAGCTGTGTGTTCCGTCATAAAATTTCCTTTTTTCGTTCTTTTGTCAGTCCACGCGAGATGTTTTAGGTCAGCTAGCGTGTACACGCGTGCAGTAATGGAGTAGGGCACGTGGGCCTTTATAAAAGAGGTTTTTTAAAGAGTTTGTTCAGCAGTGCTTTGGCAAAGAAGGGATCTGAGATGGCTTGATGCTAGGTAAGCATGTATGGTGCAATTTAGGGTTATAACAACGGGATCGCAAAAGAGTATAGATACATCTTCTCCTCACACACAAGGGTACCGATACACTGCTAAGTCAAGCATCCAATTGATATGACCCTCGGTGCACCTCTACCTAATGGACCAATCTATCAGTGCTCGCTGATGGAAAATGAAAAAATCAAGAGTCAAATCTGAGAGCTTCTTCAAAATGTGCACATTAGATACAACGCCTCCCCTTAAGGAAGCCTAATTATACTGATGCAAAAGAGGGATGAGACTTGGTGAATCTTCATTGATTACATAGCCTTAAACAAAATCATACTCAGGAACCGCTACCCCATTCCTAGGATTGATGACCTTCTTGACCAACTCAAGGGGGAAAATTTCTTCAGCAATATTGACCTAAATTCTAGCTACCACTAGGTTCCCATTGAACCAACTGATGGATGGAATACAACGTTCAAGTCTAAAAAAGGTCTCTACGAATGATTAGTCATGCTCTTTGGCTTAACAAATGCACTAACAACTGTCATGAGGTTGATGGATGATGTATTGAGAACCTTCACCAAATCATTTGTGGTGATATAATTGGATGAAATCCTCATCTTCAATAGAACGTGGAAGGAGCACATGTGGCATATTCAACAGGTTTTGAGCACTCTGCAGCAGCACAAAAGCTATATGCTAACTTGGAAAAATGATCTTTTCTCATGAACAGGGTGCAATACTTGGGATACATTGTTGATGAGCATGGGGTACATGTTGGTCCAAATAAGATCCAAGTCATTCATGACTGGCCAACTCCAACCACACTGACCGAGCTTCAGAGCTTCTTAGGACTAGCCAACTTTTACCGACAGTTTGTGTTGGGATTCTCCCATATTGCATGGGCCCTCGGCCAGGTGACTAAGGGCGGTGGTAGGGAAAAGTTCGTGTGGGGGAAGGAACAACAATGAGCCTTCGGTGATTTTAAGAATCACTTGTGATAATCTCCATACTCTCCTTTCCCGATCTGCAACAACCATTCAAGATTGAGATTGATGCATCTGAATATGTTTTGGGTGAATTCCTCACTCAACACCATCATCTGGTGGCATACCATAGTGAAACACTCTTAGATACTACCAAAAATACCCTACCTATGAAAAAGAAATGTATTCCATTGTACAAGCATGTCATTAATGGAAACATTACATTCTAGGAAAGGACACGATCATACACACTGATCACATGCGTATGCAGTTCATATAGAAACAAGGGAAGTTGCAGAACGACTGCCATCTGAAGTGTTCCACCTACCTGCAGAAGTTCCATCTCAACATCAAGTATAATATATGTATCTCAAATCATGTCATTGACTGCCTTAGTCGACCTCCTGTGGCTGCACTCACCACTGTGCTCCATTCCTGTGGACATGAAGCATCTGAGTGGCCCCAACTTTATCAACAAGATATGGACTACGCCACCACCTATCAACACTTGGGTACATGCGTGACTGTCACCAATTTTCACTTTCAGGACAAAATATTATGCCACCTGTTCCATCTCTGTGTTCCTACAAGAAAGTGCGCAAAGATGATTTGGAAAGCCCACTACAGTCGGATGGCAGGGCATTTTGGCATGGAGAAAAATGTGGCCATTCTTTAGAAAAAAATTTATTGGCCAAAACTTTGACAAGAAGTCGACAAGTATATCATATCTTGCACTACCTATGCCATTTCCAATCCAACTATCAAGAATAAAGGATTATACACCCCTCTTCCTACTCCCGAGAAGCCTTGGGAATCCATCTCAATAGGTTACATGTCTGGCCTTCCATCCACCAAGAAAGGAAATGATTGTGTATTTGCATTCGTTGATCAGTTTTCAAAGATGGACATCCTCACATCCTACAAGAAGAATATCATAGCAGTAGATACTGCCAATATCTTCTTCAAACGAGTGTGTGTGCACTTTGGGATACCATAGACCATCATCTCCGACCGGGACAGTAGGTTCCTCAACACCGTTTGGTCGAGTCTCTGGTCATTTTTGGACACCAAGCTCACAAAATCCACTTCTTTCCACCCCCAAATAGACGACCAAATAGAGGTCATCAATCAGATGATTGTGCACATCCTGTGGATGTACAACTCTAAGAATCCACGTACATGGGGTGAAAGTCTCCCATATGTTCAACACAGTTACAATAGGCTTCTCCATAGCTCCACTGGTCATAGCCCATTTCAAGTGGGGTTGGCATTCCAACCCTTGGGAGCCATTGATGTTACAATTCCTCTTGCAACCACACAGACATAATCTTCCCATGATTAGTCTGCAATTGACAAAGCTACCTGATTCATTGAGCAGATTCAACACATCCGCCAACATGTCCAGGAGAGTTTTCATAAATCCAATGCTAATTACAAGAAACTCCATGATCAACACAGGGTACCACACTAGCTTCAGGTTGGCGACAAAGTGTGGTTACATTTGTAGAAGGAGTGTCTCACAGAGCCCCATTGGAATCTCCACCTACTTATCTATTGGCCTTACACTATCACCAAGGTTGTGGGTAGAAATTCTTTAGAGATCAATAGTCCACCCTTCATTGGCATGCACCTAGTGTTCAATGTGGACCTCCTTCAACCATATTTTCCACCATTATTGGACACCTCAAAGATCGTAGAAAAATTGACACCCACATAACTCAACCTTGACCGCATGGAACATGCATCCACTGATTAGATAGTGGACACATAGGTCAAGGACACTCAACAATAGAGGATCCATCTTTATCGGGTTGTCAAGGTAGGGAAACTCCTCCACCAAGGTAAGTGGATCACGCAGGGCCAAGTCCAGTAGAAGTTTGCTCACCTGATGGGGGAACTCAACACAATGGAGACCATTGCTTCCTAAGAGGGGAGGATTGATCCAGCTGGCTATTGGTGGCCACCCATCTGTTCCAACTGGCTCCTCTTGTCCATTTTTAGTTCAACACATTCTTTTGTACTTCTTTGTAATTTTGGGTTCTACACTTTTGGGGCTCTCTGAAGCCCTACACATCTTCCAGGTGGATATTGGTGGCCTCTCACCTAATCCAACTATCTCATTTTGTATGTTTTCATGTCAACACATCTTGTTGTACTTCTAGGGCCATTTTGGAGGCCCAAACAATGTTTTTTTTCTCACCATAGTCAAACTGTATACAGGGTCAAATTTTTATGGCGAAATGTGAAACTCTCTGAAAGACCTTTCCAACAAGCTATCACATGCCTAAAACGAAGGTCGTATGCAAAAGTTACAACCCCATGAAGTTGAGGTACCAACTTACCCATAGGGGCCAACATGACTTTTGATGTTTCACCTCATAGGGTTAGGTTTTTGGATATATAGAGTTTTGGCATTCATGAGTAATATCAAAAAGGCCTCTAGAGCCTCATTATAATTCATTCTTCTCAGATGGATGCGCATAGCAGCCACATCTCTTCTCAAAGATAGCTACCACCATTCGAGCAAGTGTTTCAGTTTTGCAGTTTTACAGTTTCAGCCTATTTCATTATTCAATAGAAGATAATTGTTCACTGGATATTTGTGTTATTCTTCATATATTTGTGTTTATTGTATTCAGTCTGTTAATTAGTTCGTTCCTCTCATAAATCCAAATTAGTGGTATCATAGTGGGCTGCTCTTCATTTATTTTTCTTCGTGCATGCCCCCAACAAGATCTGGGTACAAGAAGTTGGGACTCGAACCAATCGAGCCATTGCAAGATCGGTTGCACTGAGCCCGACGACAATCCATGGCGAAAAAAAATAAATATGATGGAGTAGGAGATCCTATTAAAATGTTGCTCGAGGAAGCCCTCATGCAACAAGGGAATGAACTGATGGAAAACTTCGTGCAGATCCTTTGACGACTTCCCACCTGAGAAGCATATTCATTAAGCGACCATGCAACCCCCTTTAAGGTATAGGTAAATTTTGAATTTCTATTATTTGAAGGACTGATAGATTTGGATGTTGTAGATAAATGGTTGAATTTGCTTGAAAGGTATTTTTTGGTCCACAATTTTTTTGATAAAGAAAAGATCACTTTTTCACTCCTCAAGGTCATTCCCCATGTTAAAGACTGGTGGGATACTTACTTTGAGTAAAGGGCCGTAGAGGAATCTGCAATGTTTGTGGTGGCCCCTACATAGGATTCCTTCTGGGACGCCATTAAAGAACAATACTACCATGTTGGAAGCTACGAGGACCAGTACACTAGATGGATCACCCTATGTCAAGAAAGGGACCAGACAGTACCAGATTTCACCAATATTTTCCATACCCTACGCACCAAATTGGGTATCAAAAACTCTAAGCGTCATCCAGTGTTCAAATACCACGGTTGTTTACATAGATACATTCAAACATAAATAGAGTTTCTAGACATCGCCTCATTGGCCACGACTTATAGATACATTGTCAAGATCAAGCAGAAATTGCGAGAGTTTGGATCTGCAAACCCCTCACAAGCCGAAGCAGGGAAAAGGTAGCCCTAACCCACAGAGCAAGGGACCAAATTGAGATGACCACCCTTAGGACAACCAGTCTAAGCTGCAACACAAGAAGGAAAATGAGAAGATGAAGAAGGACATGGGAAAATGGTGTGAGTACCATAAAATCCCTTGGCACAAAACCGAAGAATGTCCCTTCAAGTAGTCACTCATGGATGAACTGAAGGCTTTTGAGTCAGAGGCTGGTTCTGATTCCAAATCAAATCTTGAAGGAGGGGAGCAGATTATTGATCTTGAACCCATTGTCACTGTTGCTACCACCAAATTTTGGCCAAATAATTTCTCTAACACTTTTGGGTTTTTCACTRGAGAAAAGGCCGTGTAGTGTTTGGGATTTTTTGCTGCAGAAAGATGCTTTTGGGGGTTTTCGTCGGAGAAAAGGCCGTGCATTGTTTGGGTTTTTTTTCTATTGAAAGACGCTGGTGAAAATAAAAACGTTATAAAAAATTTCATTCTCGAATTTCGAATTCCAGTTAATCCACAATCCACAGCACTAATCTATGTGCCAACCAATCTCATATGTTGTATGTAATACATATAACATATATGCAGTAGCTCTGGCTTTAATGGTTATTACTAGATTAATATTATTTAATGATGATTAAGATCCTAAATAAGTCATCCAATGCTATGATATACATCATCGCCCCTATTCAAAGAAGGTTCAGGAGGAATATATACAGCATATACAACATTTCCCCTATTCAAAGAAGGTTTTCCCCTATTCAAAGAAGGTGCGTACCCTAAGCTCAGACTCAACCCAACAAGATATACAACATCACCCCTATTCAAAGAAGGTTCAGGAAGAAGAACAGTTGCATGTACAACTGCAGCCCCAGCTGGACCTAGTGCCGCAGGATCATATGCTCCTAATGCATAATTGTGTACAGGGTGTAGAAAAATAACCTGCCCAGTTATTTCCATTGGGTACGCAACAAATGTTAGCATGACATATGCTATAGGTGTGACCACTGTGTTCCTGTCAACCACAACTATTCCCATGGCTCCATCATGATAGACCACCACCCCTGTTTGAGAAAGAGGGTTCATCTGCACACCATCAACTAATAATGATGGTGGTACATGAACCTCAACCATCACAAGAATTGATTCAATGACTTGCTCGGAAGATGAAGATTTAATTATCGGTGCTCCACCAGGCTCAACTTGATTTTTCAGTCATCTCCTCTTTGTCTTGCCTAGATCAAGTCTGGTCGACATTACAGGATTTTTTTTCCACAATCTAGTCACATTGTTTCGAGTGTAGAGTTCAGGCTTTGCATACCATTCATGTCTGTCAATAGTGACAAGAACACATGAAATTTGATGACGATTTTCATGTGTCATAAATTCTAGTGGAACCTGTACTCCTCTATGTAAGTTCGACAAATTGGATATAAAATCTTCAAGTCCTGTGGTCTCTTTCCCTACCAATGTTTTAATGATGGCATGGTGAGGAACACCCACAGTTGACAACATATAACCTGGTTTCGCAACATATAATAGACCACAACAAAACAAGAAATTCCTAGCCTGTTGGAACGATAGAGGATGAATTACGCTACCACTTAGTTCCAAGAAATTGCTAGGAGTTATAGAATGTAGGTCCTGGACCTTCAAACTAAACTTTTCAAGAACACCACCCCTCACAACCTCTAGATCGATCGCCTTTCCAACATTATCATCCAGCACTGTCTTCAAATTCAAGAACTGCTTCACAAAATGACCATTCACCCGGACAAGTACATCCCATATCCTCAAATGATTCTGGGCAGGGCCTCCTGGCACCATGGAATGTATAACAAGAAATCCCGTCTCAGCCGGTAAAGTCTTTCTTACTAATTCTTCAACCTCGCCTGGAAGCCCTAACCAAAGTGCCTCATGGAACCCGTTGTGAAAAAGGGTCATCTGGAGTGTGCCTCGAGGAATATGAGCTTCTTTCCATCCAATGTTGGACTCGTCCTTGCACCTCTGTAAATCTTCAAATCCCTTGCCACTCGATCCAGTGGAATAAAAAATGCAACAAAACCTTCGGTGATAGCATTTAATCCAACTGCTTGTCCGTCACAATCAATTACTGGTGACCCACTTGAGCCTCCTTTTGTCCCTAAATCTGC
>JASDQU010237591.1:522-16959 GCA_032191745.1 Picea mariana | reverse complement strand
TCTAGTTGTGCAAAGAATATAACACATACCCAAAATAGTGATCCAATATCTAAAATTGTGACCACATGTACATAGATATCACTCCTCCATCTTTGCAAAATTTCAAGGTTTGAAAACATCCTAGAAACTATGTTATAGTGAAAGTGCCAAGATGACCCATTTTAAATTCATTTTAGGAGCATTAAAGAACCCTAACTTCCACAGGGTATATCTACAAAAGTATAATGAACCAACATCTGAAATTTTGACCACATGTATGCAAATATTTCTCATCTGTCTCTGAAAAATTTCAAGGTATGAAAACATCCTAGAAAATGTGTTATAGTGAAAGTGCCAAGATGACATGTTTGAAATTGATTTTAGGAGCATTAAGGAACCCTAACTTCTGCACAGTATATCTACAAAAGTATAGTGAACCAACATCTGAAATTTTGACCACATGTACGCAAAGATTTATCATCCATCTCTGCAAAATTTCAAGGTCAGATACATCATAGGAAAAAATTTATCACCAAAATTCCAAGATGACCTAAAACAGATTTCATAACTCTTCCCTTTTGGAATAATTTTCAATCTTTTCTAATCCATTTCTTCAAATGTTACTACATCTTGCACCCACATGATTTCTCTCAATATTGTCTCTTTTTATACTTTTTCACAACCCTTCATGAAGGGACATACCCATTAATTAAATAATTAACTCCCTTTTTTTATTTTACTTTTCTGAATACCACGGAAAAATACCATGGGAAGATACCCAAAAACATGGGTTTGAAATGACCATTTCATTTTTTACTTTTTCACATGCACTCGTTTTTTAATATACTTGTAAACCTATATATAAATCAATATTGGAAATGTTGTGTGTATTGCAATGCCTTAGTATGACATTAATGACAATAAAAACATTAATCCTTTGACATCAATGACAATAATTCCAACAATATCTCCCTTTGTCATTGATGGAAATCCTGCAACGAAACACATAGTCCACTAGAAATAGAGAGAATTCTCCCCCTGTATGCAACTCTCCCTTTGTCTGTAACTCTTCCTTTGTCTGTAACACTTCCCCTTTGAAATCAATGATAAAGGGATGCTCCCCCTAAGCTTGTGATTCTCCTTAAGAACTTAGTGATGAGATGGATTATTGTTTGAGATATTCAAATGTCTCTTTGGGAATGGGTTTTGTGAAAATATTCACAATCTATTATTTGGTGACAATACATTCCAACTTGAAAATCCATTCTGCTACTTGTTGTATTAAGAAGTGATACTTGATTGGAATATGCTTTGTTTTTGAGTGCATAAAAATTTATTCTTTGAAATATTTATTTCTCTTGTGATGTCACAAATTATTTGTATTGGATGATCATATTCTACCTTGATATCTTTGAATGTCTACTTCATCCAAAGCACTTGTGTGAAACATGATGTTGATTCTATATACTCATCCTCTAATGTGGATAGAGAAACTAAAGATTATTTCTTACTCAACCCGGACACTAGACTAATGCCCGGAAAGAATGCTCCTCCACTTTTACTTTTCATATCATCAACATTGCTTGCTCAATCCACATCTGTGTATGTTGTTAGAGTAAAATATTCACCTCTTGATTACCACAAGATTAAATCCAAGGTGCCCTTTAGATATTTGATTATTATTTGCGCTGCTTGCACATGATTTTGTTTTGGTGCATCTTGAAATTGTGCAACCAATCATATTGTTTGCATAATGTCTGGCCTTGATGTCGTCATATATAGTAGGTTGTCAATCATTGAACTATACAATGTTTGATTTTCTTCCAAATATTCAGCATCTTTTCTCAATTTACAACCTGTGATCATGGGTGTGCTAACTGGTGCACAATATTCCATTCCAAACTTCTTCAACGTTTCCTTGAAATACTTGGTTTTTGAAATGAATATGTCTTTGTCAAATTGAGAAATTTGTAAACTAAGAAAGAATAAAAATTCACCAAGCACAGACATCTCAAATTCCTTTTGCATTTATGTTGCAAACTCTTGACACATTTTCTTCATACTACCTCCAAAAATGATTTCATCTACATCAACCACAACAATAAAGTCATTTTATTATATTGTCTTAATGTAGAGATTATTGTCAACAATTCATCTTTTGAGGCCTTGTTGTTGTAGATATTTTTCAAGTCTTGAATATGAGGTTATATGAGCTTTTTTATCCCATAGAGTGATTTCTTCAATCTACATACATGATCCTTATTTTCTGATAATAAGAATCCTTATTTAATGTATACTTCTTCCTCTAAATTTCCATTGAGAAATGAAGACTTGACATCCATTTGATAGACTTTGAAGTTATTGAAACATGCAAATGCCAAAAACATTTTGATAGCTTCTAGTCTTGTAATCAGAGCAAAGGTTTCTTCAAAATCAATACCTTCAACTTGAGAATATCCTTTACAAACCAATATTTTTTTATTTCTTATTACATGTCCATCTTCATTCAACTTGTTCCCAAAAACCCACTTGGTGCTAATCACATTTTTATCTTTTGGTCTTGGAACAAGTTCTCATGTCTCATTCTTCTCAATTTGATTTAGCTCTTCTTCCATAGCATCAATCCAATTATTGTCTTTGCTAGCTTCTGTAAACTTCTTGGGTTATATTGTAGATAGAAAAGATAAGTTTGCATGTTTTGGTGCACTTGCTCATATTCTTCTAGTTTCAACTCCCATATATTTATCACCAATAATTAAATTCTCTGAATGATTCTTTCAGACAAATCTAGATGGTGTCTTTGTATCATGACATTTTTATTCTTCTTCTTCATTTTCTTCTCTATCTTCTACTTCTTCTTCTTCTTTTCAACTTGGCTCCTCTATTTGAACATGTTCTTTCACCTTTTGATACCCTACTTCATCCACTTTCACATTGGCACTCTCTACAATTTTTCCCAATGCTTTATTGTAACATAGATAAGCCTTGTTTTTTGATGAATAACCTAGAAATATACTTTCATCAACTTTGGATTCAAATTTTCCCAAGTCCTCACCATCTCTCTTTATGTTATTGGTCTATCCTTCCATAATTCATAAGGTGTTTTTTTGTTGTTGAATTTGATTTTCCATCTATTTAGAGTGTAGATTGTGGTGTTGACTGCTTCTCTCCAAAACATGCTTGATAGATTAGATTCATTCAACATTGTTCAATCCATCTCTTATACGGTTCGATTCTTCCTTTCTACCACTGCATTCTGCTGTGGAGTTCTTGAAGTTGAAAAAATTCTCTTTATTCCATGAATCTCACAAAAAAATTCAAATTTATTTGAGATAAACTCACATCCTCTGTCTGATCTTGAGCACTTGATTTTAAAATCACTTTCATTTTCAACCAAGGATTTGAATGCTTTGAACTTCTCAAACGCTTCAATTTTTTATTTTAGAAATGTAACCTATGTCATTCTAGAGTAATCATCAATGAGAAACATGAAGTAATTTTCACCTTGTAGACTTTGTGTTCTTGTACTACCACAAATATTTGTATGAACGAGTTCCAATGGCTTCATTGTTGAGTAATCCTTTGATTTGAAGCTTTCTCTTGTTTATTTCCCATGTTGACATTACTTGCAAAGAAGGTTTGAAGGTTTAGGAATCTTTGACATATCTCTCACTGGTTGTTTGGTGCTAATTTTTATTAGATTATCAAAGTTTATATTGCCTATTATTATATACCATAACCATCCCTCATCTATTTGGCCCATACTTGGGGTCTTCTGCCAGTGAACTTGTGACATAGCACTTGTGTTCATGGGATATTAAAGAATACCCCTGATTTCACTAGATATTGATAAATACGTCCCAAAATCCTATTGTTGAACCCCCCCTCTCAATACATCTTTCCAATAAAAGAAACCCCTATTTTTACTAGATACCTTTTTTTATCCCCCCCAATACCTATAAACCCCCTCAGACCCCACACCCCCCCAATACCTATAATATGTTGACTTTATTTTTCATAATTCAAAAAACCCCTTTATGAATGAACGTGACAATATATTTTTCAACAAGGTGAATCCCCCTTGGTCCCATATAACAGTTTTCTCCCTTGATCACATTGAGGATATACACATTATTTGAGGTTATGTATGCATTTTCCACTAATATTCTTGATCCTTTCTTCCTTATCTCACAACCTTGAGGATCAAATGTGAGAGTGTGTCCTTGATCACACATTTGACTAACACTGAGAACATCATGTTACAAACCTTTAACATACACGGCATTATTTGTTTTAGTCTTTCCATTATCAAAACTAAGAGTACCTTTTTCGGCTATCCTGCAGTGGCATTATCTCCAAATGTTAAACTTCCTTCAAAGTGTGAAACTCGTTATTGTCCCCTCTCATGTGGCATGAGCATACATTGTCAATGTACCATTTGTTTCCTTTTTTTTTAGCATGAAGAGAAGTTTTTACAAGCATAGATTCCTCTTCTTCTGCTTTTCGTGCTTATGATTCCTTTTCCAAACTACTGCGAGTTCTTTCTTTTGTTTGGAAAGGGTATCTTCTTCTCTATTTTGTCTATAATTTTCCACTAGGACACTTCTACAAAAACATGTTATGAGCCCATAGTTGTTGCACTTATAACATACAACATTGTAATCAAATAATGGAGAAAATGAATTATAGTTTATCTTTGAGAGCCCATAAGTACTTTTTTTTTGTTCCATACATGATCATTTCTTGGATATGCTCTACAATATATTGCTTTATGACCAAAGTGATTTCAAGAAAAACAATAACGAAGAAAAGAGTTTTGGCACCGAGTTGTGCAAGACCATCTTGGTGGGAAAGATCTTATGAATCTATCCTTGATGTCTTTGGGAGGAATGCCAATTTTTTGTAGAATATTGTTTTCTATCTTCCTATTGTCTTCATCACTGATGGAGCTTTTGAGTACATCAATATAGCTTTTATATTTTATTTCATTTACTTTCTTCGGTGGCTTTGTAGACTTTGAATCTTCTTTGGTGGTCATATGACTCTTATCATAGCCAAGACCAGTTTTAATGAGTGGTGATATTTGGAATTTGATGATATCATCTAATATTTTAGTGCTCTTTTCAAACTCCAATTTTCTATTCAACTAAGTAGTTGACTTCTCCAATTCCTTTCTTAAGGAAACAGATTAAACGTCTTGCTTCTCGCAATTTTCTTCCTTTTCCTTTAGCTAGATTCTCACCTCTTCTTCTATCCTTTTTGCATCTTATAGTTGAATATTTAGGTTGGTAATATTCTTCTATGTTTCTTCAAGGCTTTGTGACATTTTTTCTTTTTCATCACGATCCTCCTCTTCATATTTTTTCAGCTACTCCTTTTGTTTCAATTTTTTTCTTAAGCTTCTTTATTTCTCTTAAGGAACAAATGCATTCTTCTTCAAGACCTACTTCCGCATATATTTCAGTATTTTTTTCCTCTTATAAATCCATCATTTCTTTCCCTTTGTATTCATTTTCCAAAGTATCAATTTCCATTTCCATGTGTTCTCCAAATATCTACCTTCCAATGGTTAGACTATTTATGAAGGAACCTACTCTGATACCAATTATAGAGCACACGTTATATTGAGGGGGGGGCGTGAACTATTATAAGACATTTTTTTTTTTTCTTTTTCAAACATTCATCAACCATAAGAAAACAATCACATATGAAATTTATTAATTGTAGAACATGGAACAAAATATTTAGATGGAAACCATTTCGGGAGAAAACCACAAAACTTCTCTTTATAATTCTTTGTAGGAATCAACCTATTGTTACAAATATTTTTAGGAACCAACCTACTGGAGACACCAATCCGCATTGGTACAAATCCTAGTAGGCACCAACATACTCTTACATATCTTTGTAGACACCAATCTACTGGAGACACCAATCCCCACCGCTAAGTAGTAACTTAGAAAGAGACACTAATATTTATGTTTGAGTGGTACCATACTTCTCTTACAGATCTTCGTAGACACCAATCCCCACCACTAGGAACCAACTTAACAAGAGCACCAATATCTTTGTCTGAGTTGTGCTAACCTTCACCGAGGTTGATTGCTACTTCTTCCTTCACCAGGACTACTTGTTTCTTCTGCCTTCACCTGGATTGTTTGTTGCTTATACCTTCACCAGGTATACTCATTGTTTTTTCCTTCACTAGGTATACTCACTACTTATTCATTTACTAGGTCTGACCAAAATTTGAATTTCCAAATGATAACTTTCCCAAAGCTTGTTGTTTTGGGCCTCTTCCCAAGAATGAACTTGTACATCATGCCACGTATCCAATTTTTCAAATCTAGTTCTAAAGTTTTTACTCAAGATACTTATGTATGTGTCCTCTGTTCTCTGAAATGTTATAGTCTAAAGAGTCCCAGAAACGAATTTATAGTGAAAATTCGAAACTAACTGGTTTGAAATTGATTTAAGGAGCATTCAGGAACCCTAACTTCCATAGAGCATATATCAAAAAGTACAATGAGCCAACATTTGAAATTTTTACCTTAGGTAATTGTAAATGTGTTGAACCTTCACATAATAGATCTATATGGGAATTGACATGCATAGTTGCAGAGAAAATATGAGAAAATAGAAGAAGAAGAGAAAGAATAGAAGAATTCTCATTAACCAAAAGAATGAATGATAATTTACACATGATATACTCTGTATAAATCAACTAATGTGAACTAGAGGAGAGGCCAATGCATCATAGTGGTGTTCTAAAGTGATTTGGACACACACCAGTAGTTATGGGAGTAAATTGCCACCTAGTCTAGTCTCTCAAGAAGTTACGAGAGTGAACTGGCACCTAGTCTGAGTTAACTAGTCTCTCAGTCTTTAGTTAACTGACTGAAACATAGTTAAGTGAGGAGGATATCATGGAATCATGAGTAATGCGCTAGTCTAGTGATGATCCCAAGGAAAATATGCATTAGTTGGTGATGATCCCAATGTTGCATGGTGATAATCCCAATGTTGCATCTAGACTCTACTCAACTGATCAAACTGAAGTGAAAACTAAAGAGAATATTCTCCTAGAATAATATTCTCCCTAAAATTTAGGATATTGGATAATGACTAATAAAAATATGGAAAACCTTAGGAAAAAAAAATCCTAGGTGTGTGTGAAGTACTCCAACAACCCCCCTGAACATCACTATGGTGAAAATAAAGAATTGGTCCCAGCAACGAGGCCATGTTAGGTACCCAAATACAAAAGATACACTAAAATAAATTAGGAAAGAGGGAAAACCTCATGGGAAACACCCCCCCTCAAAGTACAATGTATGTAAAAATAAGATCTGGCAATTGCTAGGTAGTTATGTCCTTCACTCCAAGACGACTACGCAGAGAATGGAACTTCTGCTTGGTGAAGGTCTTGGTGAAGATGTTTGCAGTATGTTACATTGAAGGACTGAACTATAGGTCAATGATCCCCTTGTGTAATAAGTCCCAGCATGTGGATCTTGATGTGCTTCATCCACTGCCTCTGAACTATATTTCTTTAGAACTTTAGAGTGTTATGGTTGTCACACCAAATGACGATCGGTCGATGAAACTGAATTCCCAACTTAGTGAGAAAATGTTGTAGCCACATAGCATGAATGGTTATGTTGACTACCCATTTGAACTCTACCTCATTTGAAGATAGATCAAGAGCAACATGCTTCTTGCTCGACCAACAGATAGGCCCAGAACCAAGACTGAGTGAGTAACTAGATGTGGACTTACGATCAATGTTATCATCAGCCCACTCAGAATCAGTGAACCCGATGAGCTCCAATGTAGAGTATAATGCATAGTGAATCCCAAAGGTGATGGTTCCCTTTATGTATCAAAGGATACACTTTGCAACCTTCCAATGTAGTTCATGCGGCTCCTATGTGAACCTGGAGACTTCTCCAACTTAATAGGAGAGGTCTGGTCTCAAGTGTGTGAGATGAAACAAGCTGCCCACTAGTTGTCTGTACACTGTTCTATCAACCAGTGGAGTGTCCCTTCCATCCTAAAGTATGCCTCCTGATAGGAAAGGTATCGGCGCAAACTTTCAATCTATCATGTGAAATCTCTCAAGGATATATCTTGCATACTTGACCTGAGACAATTTGATGCCTAATGCATCCTGACCGATCTCGATTCCAAGGAAGAAATGTAGCAGACTCATGTCTGTCATCAAGAACATGTCATGTAGAATCCTCTTGACTGTAGAAATCATTGAAGTTGAGCAACCGGTGATCAAGAAATCATCAACATACAAAACTAGGAGTAGAAGTAAATCAATCGTCCTGAGCATGTAAACATTCGGGTCTGATTTTCAATGTACAAAGTTATGTGGCAGTAGGTAGGAATCCATATTGGAATACCATGCCCTCAGAGCCTGCTTGAGGCCATAACGAGACTTCTTTAGTCGACAGACCAAATGTGAATCATGTATAAATCCCTGGGGTTGCTCCATATATATCTTCTCAGAGAGATCGTTGTGAAGAAATTCATTCTTCACGTCCATGTTATGGACTTCCCATCCCTTTGTTGCCACAATGGCAAGTGCCAAACGTATGGAATCCATATTTTCTACTGGAGAAAAGGTCTCATCACAGTTAATGCCATGCACCTGTTGAAATCCTTTGGAAACTAGCCTAGATTTGTATCTGCTAACATGTCCATCCATTGTGATCTTGGTCTTGTAGACCCATATGCACCTAAAAAGTTTCCTTCCTGAAGGAAGGGGAACCAGATCCCAAGTCTGGTTCTCCAGGAGGTAGGTGTACTCCTCTTGCATGGAGGATTCCCAAAAGGGATTTCTAGGAGCCTTGCCATAAGACTATGGATCTGAAGACTAAACCAAGAAAATATGCATGGGTGGCATAAGTTCAGTGGCAGTGAGTGAAAGAGGAGGCTCCTCTAAATCAGATCGAGTCCTACTAGTATCAACTGGATCCCCAACAAGATCCCCTACATCCTAAAGGGTAGTCTTGGCCCACTTGGGCCTCTGCCTTGGCTATTTATCTGCATTTGGATGCAGTGACTCTACATCTAACTATAATGAATCTGTATCTGGATCATCTAAATCCTATGAATAATAAATCGCATCTGAAGAAGAGTCGGTATATGCATGCTCATCATCTCTGACAGGTGAAAGAACAAAAATGTCTGCATGCGGTTGTTGAGGTACATGCAAGACACATTCCTCGAATTGGACACTACGCTCAATGATGATTCGGTCCGAGGAAAGATCAATGAATTTGTATCCCTTCACACCATCATGGTATCCAACAAATATACACTATGTTCTATGTGGATCAAGTGACTTCCTCTTCTCGGAGGGAATCATGGCTTGTGCATGTGAACCAAAAATACAAAAGTGGGTCACTTCCGGTTTGAGGTCAATCCAAGCCTCGTAGGAGGTCTTATCCTTGAAAGATATATGGGGAGATCTATTTTGGATGTAGGTTTCACAATTAAGTGATTCGGCACATAATCTCTGTGGAAGTGACTTTGCATGTAGCATGCAAGATGTCATCTCTTTTAGAGATCGGTTTTTCCACTCAGTAACTCTATTTTGTTGCAGAGTATAGGGAACCGTGTACTGCAACTGAATCCCTACCTCATGAAAAATATTTTATATCAAATGGTTGATATACTCTCCCCCATTATCTGTTCAGAGGACTTTGATTTTATTTCCTAACTGTGTCTCAACAAGGGCTTTGAAATCTTTGAGGTGTTGAAATACCTCTGATTTTTTCCTGAGAAAGGAAATCCATGTGTATCGTGAGAAATCATCAACAAAAATCACGTACTTTGATTTACTGATTGATGGATGCAGAAAAGGGCCCATGAGGTTACTATGGATTAGATCTAAAGGAAAGGAAGCCTTATGAGTCTTTCCTTTGTCGAATTTCTCTTGAGGGTGTTTTCCAAAACACATCCCTCACAAATTCCTTTGGAGAAGTGGATGTCAGGTAGACCATCAACCAATCCTTGCTTGATAAGTTGTTTCATATATCTAAAATTTAAATTCTCAAACCTCTCATGCCATATCCTACTTCTTTCATCAGCATGGGTGAGCAGTAATGCAAAATCTGGTTCAATAAATTCAGAAAATGTGTAGAGTCTAGATTGATGATTTACCTCATCAGTAGCAACCCTGGAATTGGTTTGCATGTCATAGATATCCATTGCATTATGTGTGAATATGAATCTCTTTCCGGTGCCATAGTTTTTCATATTATACACAGAGATAATATTGACGGAAAGTTTGGGAACGTGTAGCACATTCTCAAAGTTTATGTTTGTGAGTTCAATCCTTCCTTTGTCGGTGACCTCGACTGGAGATTTGTCCCCCATCAGAATAGGAGGACCTGTGCATCCATACAATGAAGAATATCCTTCTTTTTTGGCATCCATGTGGTTTTACGCTCCTGAATCTATGATCCAATCATCGGGAGAGGAGTTGATGGAAATCAAGGCATGGCTAGAATTTCCATTCTTGGGATTCTGATCTTCTGGCTTCTTCTTCTTGGCACCCTCAAGGATGTGATCTCCAAGGTTGTTTTTATGAATTATTTGGTTCATTATATCTATCTGTTTCTGCATACATGTGGATTCTAGATGGAATCATTTATGGAAGTAAGTGTGTTTCTCCCCTTTTCTTCCCTTTCCCCCTTTGGATCCGGAGGCATCGTGGAAGGGTTTTGAGTACCCTTCCTTCTTCAGATTTGCATGTGATTTCCTTTTGTATTTTTCTTTAGATTTATGATATTAACGACTGTTTCCATCTTGCACAGTAAGTGCATCTGCCTTTGAGCCTTTGATTTTTCCCATATTGATGAGCTTGTTCTGCTCTTGTTTCAAAGACTCAATAAAGTCCTCAAGAGAGGGCATTTTCTAGGTAGATCCAGATGAAAATCCAACCGAATGAAATGTGAATACAAACATTGAGTATTCTATACCAATTTTGGAGAGAATGCTGAGAACCATTTGTTTCTCCTCCTTATATTTATCAACCCCGCAAGTTTTGAGTTGCGACAACAAATCCTTATATTTGGTAAAGAAATCTTGGAGATTGTCGAAGGTTTTTGGATCCAATGTGAGAAATTTCACCTCAATCATGTGTCCCCTCATCTAGTAATGTTTTCAAAAAATCCCTTCCATGGTTGTCTAGGATTCATTGGGGGTTTTATAGGAGGATATTTGAAAGAGGAGTTCAGGAGAAATGAGACTCCAAATTGTTCCAAACGCTTCATCCATTCGATTTAGACACTTGAATTTTTCTATGGATTATGTTGGTTCTATATCTGTGTTCATGGTTAACCTGTACAATCCTCTACTTTGATGATGCATGATCATATTCTCCTTCCATGCAAACAAATTGTATGGTGTAAGAATGAATTCTTTTGAAAATTCCTTTTTTCCGTTGTCTTCAATCTTCGGTACCTGCAAAAATAATTTGGTGTGTATTTTCCCTAGCAGTATGTCGGATATGATACCATTTAAATGTGTTGAAACTACACATAATACATCTATCTGGGAATTTACATACACTGTTGTAGAGAAAATATGAGAAAATAGAAGCAGGAGAGAAAGAATAGAAGAATTATCATTAACCAAAAGAATGAATGATAATTTACACATGATATACTATGTATAACTCAACTAATGTGCACTAGAGGAGAATATAATGTACCATAGTGGTGGTATAGAGTGATATGTACACACACCAGTAGTTACGGTAGTAAACAACCACCTGTTCTAGTCTCTCAGGAAGTTATGGGAGTGAACTGCCACCTAGTCTAAGTTAACTAGTCTCTCAGTCTTTAGTTAACTAACTGAAACAAAGTGAAGTGACAAGGAGATCATGGAATCATGAGTAATGCACTAGTATGGTGATGATAAAAAGGAAAATTCACATTAGTTGGTGATGATCCCAATGTTGCATGGTGATAATCCCAATGTAGAATCTAGACTCCACTCAATTGATCAAACTGAAGCAAAAACTGAAGAGAATATTCTCCTAGAAGAATATTCTCCCTAAACTTTAGGAGACTGGATAATGACTAATAAACATAGGGAAAACCTTAGGAAAAAATAAATCATAGGTGTGTGTGAAGTACTCCAACATTAATTCTTTATGTCTACTATGTTCTCTAAAATTTTCACAGTTTGAAGAGTACCAAAAATTAATTTGTAGTGAAAATTCCAAACAGACCTCTTTGAATTTGATTTCGGGAGTATCCAAGAACCCTAAATTCCACAGAGAATATCTCCAAAAGTATAGTGAGAAACATCTGAAATATTACCAAATGTACCCAAATATCTCTCCTCCTCCTATACAAAATTTTAAGGTTTGAAACATCCCAAAAAATAAGTAATAGCGAAAGTTCCAAGTTGATCTATTTGAAATCGATTTCAAGAGCATCCGGTAACCCTAAATTCCATAGGGAATATCTTTGAAAGTATAGTGAACCAAAATCTGAAATTTTGACCACATGTACACAGATATATCTCCTCCTTCTCTACAAAATTTCAAGGTCTGAAACATCCTAGAAAATAATTTATAGCAAAAGTATCAAGCTGAATTGTTTGAAAATGATTTTAGGAGCATTCAGAAACCCTAACTTCCACAGGGCATATCTATGAAAGTATAGAGAACCAACATTTGAAATTTTGACCACATGTACATAGAGATATCGCATCTGCCTCTAAAAAACTTCAAGGTGTGAAACATCATAGAAAAAAAAAATTATCACGAAAATGCCAAGATGACCTAAAATTGATTTCGCAACTCTTCCCTTTTGGAATGATATTCAATCTGTGTTCAGCCACTTCTACAAACGTTACTACATATTGCACCCACACAATTTCTCTCAATACTATGTCCTTTTATAATTTTTCATAATCCTTCACAGAGGGACATGTCCATTAGTTAAATAATTAACTATCTCTCTTTATTTTACTTTTCCAAATACCATGGGCAAATACCCAAACCCATGGGTTTGAAACCACCATTTCACTTTTTAATTTTTCACATGCATCTCTTTTTAATACACTTGTAAACCTATATATAAATCAATCTTGGAAATGTTTTGTGTATTTTAATGTTGTAATATGACATTAATGACAACAACAACATTAATCCTTTGACATCAATGACAATAATTCCAACACAAAATTTCCTAAAAGAATTGTCTCATCCACTAAAATATGGTTAAACAGTTAGGATCCGATCCTAACCCATTTCCATGGGTCATTAGTTAGTAGGATATTGTTTCTATGTAATAAAGGCCTACATTAGTTAATAAGTCATAATAAATAAAGGATAATCAGTCAATGTAAGAAGACCTAATAGAAGCTTCTGCTTCTAGAAAGATCTTCCTCTAGAAGTTTCCTTAGAAGGTTGAATTAGTATAAATAAGATTAGGAGGCATTGGATATTTTTGTCTTGGAGTTTGTTGTAACAGAACTATGTTGTGTTGGAGGTTTCTCCCTCGAAGAGGCAAGTGAACATTACTATCATTAGTAAAGGTGCTCTTTCTGGTGTTATTCTGGTATTATTATGATATTGTTCCGGATATATCATTGTTGTCCTGCCATTGCTTTCCAAATATTTTTGTTTTTCATATTATATTATATCTGTAATATTGGAAGTGGTACCAGAGCTCTTTCCTGGGCACAAATTGTGGGGTAATTTTTTTTTTTTAGGGTAGATACGTATTATGACGTCTTTAAGCTACATAGATATGTTGTTACATGCATAAACCCATGGTCAGGGATTCATAAATGCAGGAAATACAAGTGGTACTTAAGCACACATCTGTTGGCCACCCTAGTTGGTACCCCTTCGATTGGTAGTCCATCTGAAAACACATGTATACGAATCAACCTATGCATCATGAAGCCCTCCATAAATAAATTGATCGGTCACCTAACTGTTATAGTGTCACCGAGAACAACACTCGAGAATATACTCTCTAGTCCCTGGTGTTATTGGATAAATTGGTAGGTGCGGACTCTAACTAATCTCCCTAGATCCACCTAGATCTAGAACAAAACACACCAGAACATGACGCTTTCCTTAAGTTTTAAATATTGAATTTACTAACTAAAGAGGGATAGGTGACATACCATTTAAATGTCGCTTCCTCTCACCATCACCATCCTAGCTCCATTCCAACACTCATATAATGATGATCCTATAAAAGAATGCAACCAACCAAAGTGATAGTAATAGCATAAACTCAATATGAACCTATGTATGTGATCAAGGAATCATACAATAAAGCACAACAAGCTTTATAGGAAAGAATCATATTATTGTATAATATTAAATGTGAAAGAGAGATTAAAACCATGGCCATGATGTCGTAAGGTCCCTTCCAACTGTCCTTTGTTCCCCAGACACTTCCACTTCAATAATTCTGAGAGCATAGATATGATAATATTCACAATCTATCTTGACAAAATGGCTCATCTAGCCAAGCTAACAATCTCCAAAGTTCAATCCAATCCAATCTCCAAACTCAAAAGCTAATCTCATCCAAGCCAAATTTCTCCATGAGAGATCCTCTCCTTTTATAAGATGAAGAGGATAAGGTGAGGAGGTTAGGATGATCCCACCAAATCATGAAAGTGAGTAAGATCCAAACCATTCGGATGCCACCTCACCATGGAAGTTTCTCCTTCTAGAAGCATCGAGAAGATGCTTGTTTTTCCCACGTATGAGCATTCTCGCACCCTGCCTATAGAGAAACTTGTGAACCTCTCACAACCCAGCTATGGTGCATCCTGCGAGAATCAGGCATTCTCGCACCCGACCTATATAGAAACCTGTGAACATCCTCTTTAATAGGGTTTTTACAAAGGGAAATGCAACTTCTTTTCTTAGGAAAAGTTCTTCTTTCTTCTTTCTTTAGGAACTCAGGCCACTGACCCCTCTGAAGGCAATAGATAGGTTTGCATCATTAACGGTCATAGGGATGACAAAAATAATGTGTAATAGAGAGCCCCCCAAAGTATGAAGTTAGAATAGAGTGATAGCTGAAATACTTTGTCGAGTGTGTGTAGGGAACAAGGAACAGTCGGTCGAAAACCTACC
Organism: Picea mariana; assembly: GCA_032191745.1. Classification (NCBI taxonomy): domain Eukaryota; kingdom Viridiplantae; phylum Streptophyta; class Pinopsida; order Pinales; family Pinaceae; genus Picea; species Picea mariana. The sequence continues at coordinate 1,841 of JASDQU010237591.1, read as the reverse complement.
AANAAACAAGGAAATACAGTACAATAATATATCATCATTGAGGTAGGTATTCCCATACTCAGAATACAAATGACTCAGAGCATAAATGTCGACATGCGAAGATCCATGTCAAGTATGATAGGTCATGGCCACCAAACATACACTGTGGATCCATGCCAATATGACTCAAATATGAACATAGCCACCAAAAATACAATGTGGATCTATGTGTTAAAGTATCAAATTTGAACATAGCCACGAGACATACAATGTGGATCTATGCAATAGTACAAACTAAAAATACTCCAACGCAACCTGAATCTGTCATAAAAGATCCAGGGTCTTCATCTCCACCACTCTATAGTATGAATCTAACCATGTGAATACATGTGTCGAAGTCAAACATGGTAGAAGCCACTTGATTACTGGTCATTAGTGTATACCGTTAACAACTATGAGGGAAATCACCATTAATGTCAATGAATCCTAAGGTACACTAGTACAATCCAACGAATGTGAATTAATGAGCTGAAGTCGAACACTCAGTAGAATCTTTCGATCAGGGGTCAATGATGAAAACCCATTGTCGAAATCGAGGAAACCTACCATTGAGACATGCAAGTTTCAAGGTGCCAATTGGTTTCTAAGTCTAATTCCTAGATAATGAGTTGAAGTCGACAGGAAAAGACTCGTCATAGGAGGGCCTTAATGTATCCCCCATCAATGACACGAAACAAGTAACAAGATTTGATGTAGATCAGAGTAACAAGTGATTTGGGACTGAATTAGGGATGGTTGATGTAATAGAAGGCTTAAGGACCATAGAAATGGCTGACGCAATAGAAGGATTTATGGGTTGAACTTATTTTTTGAACATATTGATGACACGACAACTGTCTTGGAAACACTGACTCAATAACAGGGATCATAGACCAATTTGTAATCTTATAAGGAGTATGATCAAGAGACAAGAAGATTTTCCAACATAGACACAAAGCGAGTGAAAGGGTGTCATGTTTAAAAGTGACTCTTCCACAAAATATAGGTTTAGATGCATTTCTTTCCCAATTTTTCCCCCACCATTTCTGGCGAGTACCTCTTTATGTTTACACAAGCTTGAGGAGGATAACATATGCTTGTCAATTTAATCTCCTCCTTCGGATGAGTCCCTCAAAGTATGTTTAACGAACCCTAAGAAGGAGTGGTTCGGTCCCATATGGGCCTTTTGATGTTTGTTTAACGAGTCTAAAGAAAGAAAACTCAGGGGTTTTTCATGTTTAAAGAGTCTGAAAAACACTTAAAGAGAACTCTCTCAGTTCCTTTTTCGTAAAGTAGTCTGA
>JASDQU010237590.1:0-16848 GCA_032191745.1 Picea mariana | reverse complement strand
CATAATATGTTTTAGTTAAACAATGATTATTTCTTAATAATTTTAATTAATTAATTATTTATTAATTAATTGTTCATATCTGTTGATGATTAATTAATTAATTAATTGACTCATTAAATATTTGAGTAATAAATTAAAGGGGCTTAATAACTTTAAATTATTGACAATAAGACTTTACGTATGCAGGGGGGAAATGAAGCATTAAATGGAGGATAAGGTAATAAATGAAGGATAAGGTAATAAAGGCATGGGATAAGGTAATAATGGGGAGGATAAGGTAATTAATGGAGGATAGGGAGTCGATGAATGGGGGGAGATATGACGGGGAGGAGTCCGACGTGAGAGGATTATGAAAAAAGGGGGAGGAAGAATTACTTGGGGAGGAGAGGATTGTATTTCTAGTTTGCATATTTTTCTGGTGTTGGGAGTTTGGTTTTGGAGTTTTGGTGAACCATTGTAGGGGGCACCGAGTTGTTGGGGGTTTTGGTCACGAGGGTCAAGATTCCTTACGGTATCTTGGAGCTAGGGAGTCGGACAAGCTACTCCTAGCTGGCTGGGTGGTTAGTCGGTTTGGGCAGGGTTTGGTCAAAGCAACAGACTGGGCAAGGCAACAGGGAGGACAACTAGATAAGCAAGAGTTTAGCATCAGGAAGAGGTATTTTATTTATGAATTTGCTGAGTTATGTGATGATTATGTAAATTATTAGCATGTTGTTCATAAATTTAATTTATGCTACTTATATGCTGAAAGAAATTACTTATTTCTTACGTAGAAGTAATCTTATCTGTTAAAATTTATGAGATTTTAATAGTCTAATTAAATTGAGTTCACTACAAGCAAGGACCCCAAATCGCTACAGGATGATAGCTTTATGCAATGTCATTTACAATATAATCTCCAAAGTCATAGCCATTATAATGAAACCTCTCCTACCCACTTTGATTTCACAAGAGCAAGCGGGTTTTGTAGAAGGAAGACAAATAATGGACAACATCATCCATTCCCATGAGCTTATACACACGCCAAAAATCCAAAGGAGAGGAGGGATGATAATCCAACTTGACCTAGCGAAGGTTTAAGACAAGATTAGATGGCACTATATGGCCAAAATTTTGGAATCCTTTAGGTTTGAACAACACTGAATCAACTGGATTGTCAATCTAGTCTCAATGACAAGATACTCTCTCCTAATTAATGGAACCCCAACAAAACACTTATGGCCTTCAAGAGGCATCAAACAAGGAAACCTATTTTCCCCCTTCCTATTCAGTCTAATGATGGAAGGGCTCAGCAGAACCATAAAATGCGCAACTGCAGCTGGGGAACTAAAAGGAATCAAACCTTTCGAAGATTTTCCAACCTCCACACACCAAAAGTTCATTGATGACACCCTACTCCATGGCACACCCATGGTCAAGGAAGAAAAAAACTATAAAAGAATATTAGAAGAATTTGGGGAAGCCTCAGGGGTAGAGATCAACCACTCCAAATCCATGATCTATTTCTTCAACACTAATCCTGCAACTTAAAGAAACCTAGCCAACATTATGGGGTTTGAATGCAAGACGCTCCCAATGAAATACTTGGGAATTCCCCTGACTGACAGTGCTTGTAAAATGGCAACGTGGTAAGGAGTGATAAAAAAACTGCAGGAGAGGGTAAAAAATTAGACTTATAGAGCTCTCAACCAAAATGGAGGCTTATCCTTACCAAAGAAGTTATACAAACAATTTTGATGTATATGATTTCAGTCTTACCCCGCCGAAAGAAATACTACAAAATATAAGAGCCATTCAAAGATATTTCCTATGGCGAGATGTTAAAAATAAAAAGAAATGGGTTGTGGTAACCTAGGATAATGTTTGTAGACCAAAAGGAAAAGGTGGCCTGAGGTTACAGGACCCACAGGTAACTAATGAATACTACAGGGAAAAAATGTGGTGGATATGGGTCAAGGACAAATCAATACCATGGGAAAACCTCTGGAAGGCCAAGTATGCCCCGAACATCAACAATCAAGACTGAATTTGAATCATGGGAACAAGGGAGGGATCAACCATTTGGAATCTCTCCTAGCACACGAAGAAATCGATTCATAAACACATCTTTTGGGAAGTCATAAATGGTCAAACTTCCAGATTCTGGGAGGATGCATGGCAATAGGAACCCAAAATGGAAAATTCGGACAGGGAGAAGCTCCAACAGGAAATGACAGTGAAAGGAAAAATATAAATCCATCACTACTGGAAGTCAATAAATTATAGTGATAGATGTAGGACCTAGGACAAAATCAATCCATAAAATAGAGACTGTATCACAACTCTAGCGAAAGAGGTGGAAGAGGAATTGGGGAAAAGGATAATTGTAGTCTTAGAGGATGAGCACCATTTAACGTGGGGAAGGGAAAATGGTGGGGAATTCAACTTAAGAGAAGAAATGTATTACATCCTAGACCACGATCAAGAGGACCCAGCGCAACAGTGGGGAAAGATCTAGAGCAGCCCCCAATGGCCAAAAATCAAAATGTTTGAATGGTTAGTTCTCCACAGTTGAATTCTAACCTAGGAAAACATCAGGAAAATGGGTTATATAGGCCCTTCTCATTGCCACCTCTATGAATCTAAGGAGGAAACAACAAATCATCTCCTCGATGAGTGAAGTTACACAATAGAGCTATGGGACTAGGTGACAAGCATCTATCAACATTCCAATAGAATCTGGGGCAACATCAGCAGAACCATCAACAATTGGAATGAGAGTTACAACAAAAGTGAAATGGTGAACCTCTGTAGGAATCTAACTCTAGGGATGATCATCTAGGGAATATGGAAGGAGAGGAATCGATGCATCTTCAAGAATGAAAGCCTACCGAAAGGAAAGCTCTAGGATGCAATTATCTCACAAATACGAGAAACGGTGTAGAGCTGCAACTACAAGAAGGAAACAATGCAACTCACAGATCAGGACTCCCACATATCGGAGTTTTTTCACCTAAAATACGGGCACAACAACAAAATAGTAGAGTGGGAATTGCAACTCCAACTAGGAGACTACAACTGGATCCCCCCTCCATTAGGGTTCCTCAAGTTAAATTTCAGCGTGGTGGAAAAAGGAAACCCAGGAGTGGCGGGAATGGGAGGGGTGATCAGAGATAGTGGTGGTAACATCATCCAGATGTATGTAGGGAGTATGGGAAACTCAACCAACAATGCAGTGGATATTGAAGCCCTGGAGCTTCGCCTTGAAATCCTAAGGTGCGAAAGGATGAAAAACACTATAGTGGAAGGCGACTCTACCCTGGTCATCAAAATGATGAAGAGACTCCATAATGGTACTAGAGTGGGAAAGTTTCAGACACACTGGTGCCTGGCACTCTCCCTAAAAAAAATCCATGATCATCTGAAAACTATGAACACAATGGAGTTGCACTAGGTTTGAAGGTCAGCGAATGGCCTAGTAGACAGACTAGCCAATGAGGGGGTTGGCAAGGAAGGTTCTGAACTAGACATTAACTGGATCAGCCTCCCAAATGGAAAGCTCAGAATAGACTATGGCCACCTAGAAACAAAATATCATGAAGGTAGGTTAAGCAAGGAAGGTCACATTAAGAAGGGCAGTGAAAGACCTGGCGGTAGGCACCTAGGACCTAGGAGGCATATTGTTTTCAAACACTCAGTCACCAATGACCATGCAAGATCAGTGTAATCAGTCAGAGGTGGTATGGCAGCAAGACTCTTGTGACATAAAGAATTATGGGTAAAGCACATGGGAAAGTACATATGGAAAACCACATGCAACAAGTGACGTAAGGCATGAAGGAGTGATATGGTTCATAATCAATCCTCAAGTTCAAAGTATAAGTACGGAGTGAAACACAGTAGGANACCGGGAAAAAGGACGGGAGGGATCACCACTACGGACAAGCCATGATAGGAAGGACAAGTGTTGTCCCTTGACCAAGTTTTGGGAGATTCTTGGTGACATTGACCTATTTTGGACTTCAACAACGTGTCGAAGGAGGAGCGCAAGATGAAGTGGAGATCACGTGATCTAGACCCCTTTTTGGGTTTTTTGGATTATGTAATGGGATTGGGATGTCATCCCATGGGTTTATCCATGCTTAGGCCTATTTGTTAATGTATAAATAGATGTCTAGGAAATGTAAGGGACGACATGTATGTGATGTTAGGCTGCTAGTCAAATGTAAATGTATGCTAAGGGAAAGTAGGACCTGTAAGTGCTTTGTGCATGACTGCAAGAGATTTGCAGAGATAAGTGCAAGTGGTTGTAACAGACGATGGAAGGATTTGTGTTGTAACACAAGGAAGAAGGATATATCAAGCTGTGCAGATCCTCTGTCCTATGCAGAGAAGGGTTTCAAGGCTCTGTGCATGTAACCTATTGAGGAAGATAATAAAGAAGAAGAGTTGGTGGATGTAGCCCCAGGGTGGGGGTGAACCACGTAAATACTTTGTTACTCTGCTCCGTGTGATGTTCTGATGCATTTATATGTTATTTTCTAAGTGCTTTGAGATGATTAGATAGATATTCTTATGCTTAGTGCTACTGATATGTGAGAACATTAGAGCTGATCTACTTGAATATGATTAGTGCTTGATCTGCTATATCTGATCTATTAACCTATGCTAAGTGCTTGAATACATTAGATTAGTGTGAATGTTGCGAATATCTATTTTATCAACGAAGTGGATATTGATTTCATATTGAGGAACCGATGGTGCTAAGTGATTTATTAAGTAGTACAATCATAGATCTGTGTCCCAGCTAAGGTTGCATACACTTGAGTCCTACAACCACCCTTGCCTCTATCTCAAGTGAGACTTCATCTTCTTTGCAGGTGTTTCCGAAAGGGCCGATAGATAGGGTTTTGTTGGTGTGTTGTTGTAGTGTTGAACCTTGGGTATACCCCTGTGCCAACAAATGGTTCCGTTCCTGGGACCTAAAACTGTGATTATTGGGAACTAAGGAAGAAGAAGCTTTGTGCAAATATTTGACTTGAAACTATGAAGCTCTATGTGTAGATCTGTTTCCCTAGCATGCAACATTTCACTTGACGTGTGAATCTTTTTGCCAAGAAAAGAGGTCAGATTTGGAGAAAATATGTAAGATCTATAAGCTCTATGCTCTGATAAAGGTAAGAATAGTAGGAAAATTTCTAGATCTGAAAGCTTTGTACTCTGTAAAAGTGAGATAAGTGAAATTTTTTGTTTCTAGAGTATGGATCTAGGTATGTTTGATAGATTTTGTCCTAGCTTAAAAACAAGGGAACTAATAGATGAAGGAACATTTGATATTAGTAGATATGATAAGAATAGTGAAAGATATGTTATACCTATGGATAGAAAGAATGTTTGGACTAATAAATGGATGCAAGACCCTAGAAAGATTTTTTTGTAGGTTAGCTCCTATGATCCTAGCATGGAGTACAAGATAAGGTGGGGATCATTTAAAAGAAAGAGAGGATTAAACCTCTGTTATAGTTGTAGAATACCGAGACATATTTCTAGGGAATGCCCTGGGAGAATACCTAGTTGTGTTTGTTGCAGAGCTATGGATCATGAACAACTGGATTTCCCTAGAATGATTGCTAAGCTTGAAAGAGTGAATCTAAATCAATAAAAACCTAAAGCAAATCCAAAAACTATTGCAGAACCCTAGAAATAATCAGAGAAAGCATTGATACAGATAAAATAAACCTTGAATGACCACCGACATGTTATATTATCAAAGATATTTAAAGAAAAAAATTGCATCGAAGCAAGAATAGGAGACTTCCATATTGACTTTGTTCTAGATGCGGAAGCACAAGTGAATATCATGATAGAGAGAAGTTGGGAAGCTATAGGGAGGCCTACTATGACTCCCTCATTAGGAGGAATAGGGTTATTTAGAGGAAAATTGGTAAACCTATGCGGAAATCTCAGTCAGATATCTATGAATGCCAATGGAACTTAGACAGAATAAGATTTTGATATTATTAAATTTATTGAGGATAGTGACCCATTTACCATGTTACTAGGAAAACCTTTGATTGATAGAGATTGTTCCAAATGAAAGGAAGAAGAAGAAGTTTTGGAGAAGAAGAAACAAGAGTTAAAACATTCTGTGACTAGAAGGATCACACACTTGATTGAAGAGCAGGAGAACAGATCGAAGATATTTAAAACTAGAGGCCCAGATGTTGAAGCTGCAAGAACATTAGAGGATTCACTGAATGCTGAAGTATCTACCCTAGATAAAGAAAAGGTATTGCCCCTGAATCCTAGGAAAGAATCTCAACAGTGCGCAGTGACTATGTCAAAAGAAGATAAGAATTAGAATGAAAAAGGAACACCAAAATGAAGCTCACTAGAAAGAAGGCTAGGAAGTTAAGTAAGAAGAGGGCTAGTATTGAAAATTTACAGAAGGTTCTAGAGGGAACTTCACAGAAATAAAATTTGCAGAATTGGAGCTTCGTCAGGATATCAGAACAATGACACATGGCACTTTTCCATGGTGAAGCAATATAGCATTTGGGAACATTATAATTTTTCGATCGATGCTCTGAATGGATAGAAAGACATTTGTGGTGAGACAACTTGACACCAGACCATTGGACCACACCATAATGGACATAACAAGAGATAATGAGGCTTAATACCCATTACAAGTGAATCGTTGCCGAGTTACCTATTTATCTCATTGTGCCACACACCGAGAACACTTTTGCTAACCAAGAGTTTGAGCCCGCAGACTAAGTGAATTGTATATAGTGATCATTTCACTCTTGTTGTTTATTCTAGTACATTTTCTAAGTTAATTTGACCTCAATCTAATTAATACCGAGCACATATGTCTGATGAGATCAACGCAGTCGAAGAATCAGTGAAAAAAGTCCTCCTCAACTTGATGACTGAAAGAGTGATGTCAGAGAGAGGATTTTCTATAGGTGTACAAGCATCATCGATGAGAGGACTATCGGCCTCTTTGTCCATTACTTGAGTCAGACCATCCCGACCAGTAGATTAAAAGCGAACCAAGCACAGGGATGATCTCATGAATGCTAAACTAATCCCGATCATATTACCCACCTATCTACCACCTCTGAGCAGTGCTATAAATCGAGACAGTGTACCCAGAGACTTTGAGTATGCCTTGATCACTGTGTACCTCCCGAAAGGTACATGCCCAATTCGCACAGACCAAGAAAATATTGCAGCATTGAAGTTTAGCGACTTCAAACTCAGGGACACGTAAGTCTACAACATGTTATCCCCACATAAGTACCTGACTAGAACAAAGGGAAATAATTCAAAGATCATTCCTCATTCATGGACTATGAACCTCGCATAGTCCACACTGCTCAAAGTCATAAAGATTCCTCACTTGGGAAGACACCAAGAGATGAATGCATGTGTCAAACTGATGTTGTCCTATTACCATAGAGGATACTTGTGGTTAAACTTCCTTATAATAGTTGATTTGACGTTGATCAATCAGATCATAGGGCTGAGTGTGCAAGGCCCTGGCCCATAGGATTTCTATCCCAAAAAAACCATGGATCGTGCTCTAGATCAAAGGATAAAGGACACCTATGGTGATGTCAAGAAGGGAATGTGAGGCTACAAGGTAGCTTCTATCCAAAGTGGCACAGTGCACCTTGCTTATTAATTGATCGCAGGAAAGTTAGTTCACAAGAACGGACCTACCCAAGTCACTGGTTTTGTAGTCGACCTTGTAGGGAAGTGTGTGGAGGGCCTACAAATGAATTGGGTGAAGTACCTAGTCAACAAATTAGAACTTGACTGCAAAGAATCCCAGGATCAAGGGTATGAATTTCATTTCAACTCGCTATTGATCTTGATCACTTTAATTCCCTAGGAGATGTTGGAAGGTGCGACCGTCCCAAACATCAAGCCCTTTGAAAATCTGTTCGCGAAGTTCAGTACACTGTGGTATTCCAGTGACATGAATAAGCAATGGCAGTCAAATTCCATGTTCCATACATACTACAATTAGTTGAATACAACCATCCAATCCAAGCCTCGTATGACTTTGAATACTTTACGTAGGTTCTGACCTTTGATGAAATTCAACGCTAATCGAAGTTTTATTTAGATTACAATGTGCATCGATGAACATAAGAAACAACTACAGTCATACTACAAACTGACGGAGGAGGACTTGGAGGATATCACTAGGGAATGGTTGGCAGACCTCCTTATTCAAGAAGACCTTGCATAGATATCTGACATAGACAACCCAAAAACTCTGAAGGATACACCCAGACCTAGAAAAGCAAAAAAGAGTGATGAAGTACAAGATTTAAGGAGTGCCTCGGTGAATATTTCTTCCATGTCACCAGCATAAGGGGGTGATGGTGAAGAGATATATGGAATAGAGGATGAATAAAGGAGAGGGGAAGTAACACCCCCTAGAGAGGAGGAGGACTCCTCGACGAAAAGGAAGGTTTCCCCCTTGAAGCCTTCCTCCCAGAAGAAATTGAAAGAATCCATGACCAAAATACAAAATATCCTCACCCCATATGAATTTGATTTCATCATAGCATCCTTGAATGATTCTTTACCGGAGATAGTAGAGAAGAAAGAGGCTAAGAATGAGGGGATGTACAATTGAATTGAGGTTGAACTTCAAAGGGTGCAGTAGGCACTACAGTCGAGCCACGCAGTTTCCCCTGCGCCTCTGCCATTAGGAACACCAGAAGTGGGATATGAGCAATCTCAACTCCATTGAATCACTGATACAGTTGAAGCTCACCTTCGATGAGAACAAGAAGAAAAAGCGCAAGACACCCAGGCTTTAACACAAGTACAGGGAGTCCTTCTAGAGCAACGCAGTGCTGTAGAATGGGAAAATATTTCTCTCCAAGTGTAGTGGCATTAAGAAAAAGCACAACTACAACAATGAAAGAAACAGTTTCTCATAGAGCAACTCAAATTAAAGGAAATGGTCAACATAGCACTTGAATAAGTGATTCAACAGCTACAACAATGCATCGCAGATTTGGAACTACACACAGTGCCCGAAACCCCACAAGACGTAAGGGACCTAAGAGAAGAAATTGCATGCAGCACAGTTGATAGACTAAAATCTCTTGCACTGAAATGCAAGCAGTTGAGTAACCACAATGCCCAAACATATGAGAACCTCGTTGAGAATCCAAAGTTAAAGGAATTGGAGTCACAGCTCCAGGAAGCAAAGAAGAATGCAGACACACTACAGGCACAGTTGAAGGCCCTGTTAGCCATATAAAGAATGAAGCAGTCTCAAGAGAAATGCACTGCCCAGAAGCAGATCCATACGATTCAAAGAAAATTTATGGAAGTAACTCAATGACTCCAACCAGTACAAGATAAGGCATGCCAACTATTCGCAGAGGTTGAAAGTAGAGGAGAAGTGCTAGAACAGTTCGAAGTATCTCAACACAGTAGGTCGAAGCAGCTTGAGGCATTCGAGGCAGAACTAGTCAGACCAGAGTGACTTGGGATGAGTCACGGGTGAGTGTTGGGGGCTTGTTGGCCCTTGACCAAGTTTTGGGAGATTCTTGGTCATGATGACCTATTTTAGACTTCGACCACCTGTCGAAGGAGGAGCGCAGGACGAAGCAGAGATCATGGGATCTCAGCCCCTTTTTGGGTCCTTTTTTGGTTTTTGGGATTATGTAATGGGATTGGGATGTCGGCCCATCGTTTTACCCATGCTTAGGCCTATTTTTTAATGTATAAATAGATGTCTATGTAATGTAAGGGAGGGAATCTATGTGATGTTAGGCCACTAGTCAAATGTAAATGTATGCTAAGTGCAAGTAGGGCCTGTAAGTGCTTCGTGCATGACTGTAAGAGATTTGTAGAGCTAAGTGCAAGTGGTTGTAATAGATGATGGAAGGCTTTGTGTTGTAACGTAAGGAAGAAGGATCTAGCGAGATGTGCAGATCCTCTGTCCTATGCAGAGAAGGGTTCTGAGGCTCTGTGCATGTAACCTGTTGAATAAGAGTTTTTGGATGTAGCCCCAGGGTGGGGGTGAAGCACGTAAATACTGGGTTACTCTGTTCTGTGTGATGTTCTGATGCATTTATATGTTATTTTCTAAGTGCTCTAAGATGATTAGATAGATATGATTATGCTTAGTGCTACTTATATGTGAGAACACTAGATCTGATCTACTTGAATATTCTTAGTGCTTGATCTACTAGATCTAATCTATTTACCTATGCTAAGTGCTTAAATACGTTAAATTAGTGTGAATGTTGTGAAGCTCTTTTTTATCAGTGAAGTGGATATTGATTGCATATTGAGGAACTGATGGTGCTAAGTTCTTTATTAAGTAGTACAATCACATATCTGTGTCCCGGCTAAGGTTGCAGACACTTGAGTCCCACAACCACCGTTGCCTCTACCTCGGGTGAGACTTCACCGTCTTTGTACGTGTTGCCGAAAGGGCTAGTAGTTAGGGTTTTGTTGGTACATTGTTGTAGCATTGAACCTTGGGTCTGCCCCTGTGCCAACAACAAGATCACAGCAGTAATAGTCGCAAACAAAAGGAGTGCAACTATAGGGTCTATCATATATACAAGTGCAGGGAAAGGAAGAATCCTTGTGAAGTCAGGTACAAGTTGAGTAACTAGCAAATGAGCTATGACAGACCAAGCGAGATGGTGAGAAATGAAGCGAACACATAGGAAGAGGAATCCCCTTGGAAAGGAATTTTTGAATAGTCCATGATGGGTGTTAAGAATGGAGAAGGTGGAAAAATATACGGAGGGAACCTTCCAAACTCTGGTTTCACCGAAAGGAAAAGTGGCCATCACCCGTTGGGAAAAGGAAATCAACCAAAAACACAAACGAAAAGCTTTGGATGCACTAGCACATGAAGCAGTCTAGGTAACTGATCTGGGGACCATGTAGCCTAGGGAAACCCTCTACCATAAAACAATGGAGATGGTGTGGATAACTAAGATGATGATTGACAAAGTGAGTTCGAAAATGGAAGAAGCTAGAAAGGAGGATAACATGGATCATAAGAAAATGCTGGAAGAAATCTTGAGTCACCTCAGTAGTCTGGAAAAAATTACCAAATTTTTAGTTGAGGTCAAAAAGGATTAGAAATCCAATATGGAGCAGTTAGCTACTCAATTTCACCTCTATCTGCGCTATCTCCATCACATGGACATCACACCAGCTAATGGACACAGTGCGCCAACCCACATCAGGAAGACTTGCATGATCTCCCTGAAAGAGGATAACAAGAGCTGGGTGGATCACGGGAAGAAACACATCATTGCCCTGGACGAGTGAATGGTTAGTCGAATGGTAAGCTCGACCACTAGCCTCTTGGGCCTAGTGCGTTGTCTTCACATCTATTTTTTATGTCCATTTTTCTTTTCCTTTTCAAACTAGGTATGGTGGGATTGGCCTGGTTTCCCCTGGTGGCAGACCAGTCCCACCCCTCATATATATTAGTAAGTGCAACTTAGGAACCCCTGGTTTGGTTTCCTACTAGGTAAGCTAGGAGCCCCCCCTTTTTTGTATCATAATCTATTTTGTAGTAATACAACTTCTTACACTCACATACAAAAAAAAAAGTGACTGTTACATATTTCGGTGTATCTATTATGGAAATTGAGGGAATGACTATAGTGAATATACTACCTATGTTTCATTGTTTGTTTTATATTTTTTGAGTGCTATATTAATGCATATTTTCCATAACATATTACAATGTAATATGTCATAAAATGTATTACTATAACATATTACATCGTAATATGTTATAACATATTATAATTTTGTAACATATGCACTGATATTAAAATTGAAAACAAACTTTAAACTGTAAAATGTAAACTGCGAAATGTATTTAAAACTGTTCTTTCTTCTAACTTTGTGAATGAGGCTTTGACATGAAATATTGGTCCATCTTTTATCAATTTTTCTATCACTGCAAAGTGACTTTTACATATTTTGGTGTATCCATTTTGGAGGTTGAGGGAATGATTGAGTGAATATAATGCCTCTGTTTCAAATTTTTTTTCTATTTATAATAGTTTTATAATGGATACCATCTATTCCGGGTTTCCTAGTAGCCTTGTCACACCCCGAGAATCAAATATTCATAAAGTTTTACTTCTGCAAGTTCTTGGCAAATACAATGCACCAACAATTTCTATATTTTAGGGGTACCAGGCCATTCAAGTACCAGTCTCACTTGACGCATATGTTAGTCCATCAAAACTACTCACATATGGGTTATTTTATGTCTAGGATGGTGAATGTCCAGCCAACATGTTGTTCTCCCAACCATTGAGTGGCTGCCCATGGTAAGAGAACATGTCACCAATGAAAGTTTTTTGCTATATGTAAACTCTTTTATATCTATATTAGACTTTATTATCCACAATGACGTATTTGTTATAATTATTCCTTTAGTCAAAGGGTCAATACAATTGCAAAACAACACCATAGTGGGAGACTGGTTCCTTTTTGAGCATTTTACTATGATAAGATTCTATGGTTTTGAGGAGGAGCCATATCAAAAGTGAGTGTTGAATTTGGTTGTTCTAGAGACTGAAAAACATGAAATTAAATCAATTGTTGACTACAAAGCCAACCATATTACATTAAATGTTGATCATATGAATTTCAAGGACAAACCAAATCTACACAAGTAGGTCACTCATGTCTTACACAGAGATGTGACCAAGACTCATGACAATATGAAGAAATTGAAATAGGCATTAATCAAAGTGGAGAAATAGTTGAGGCAAGATAAAGTGGTTACTACAACAAGGAATTCCAAAATCAACAATCTATAAAATAATATTTATAACTTATGATACTCTAATATTACATATGTAAAAATGGATTTAAAAATTGAATTCCTAAAGATTTGAATTTTTTATAAAATACAAAATGTTTGAAATAAAAAGTTGGACACTTTGAATTTTTTATGAATTTTTTATAAAATACAAAATGTTTGAAATCACTATGACTTGACCACAGGGGTCCAGTGATGTGACGAAGCTGTGGGTGTGCCCATGGCTTGGCCACATGGCTAGCCCCCCATGCCCAAGTCACAACCAATTTTAATAAGAGATTATCTATGCACCAAAAAATATGGCATTTGAATCTAAATCTTTAACACCAGAGTGAAAGATAGTCAATTCAACTCATGGTCGACTGCTCAGGCACAGACTAATCACTTAAATTCTTACTCTATTCTCAATATTTGATTGTTAAATGTCTATATCAAATTTAAAAACTTAATGTTTGATTGTTAAATGTCTATATCAAGTTCACTAAATCCATATTGTTTATAAAATGTTTATTTATTTTTAAGTAAAAAAGGAGGATCCTATTGTGTTAATTATGCAGGTTTACAAAAAGATTTGGAATGCCAACAGACCCACCGAGAAAGCAGAAACCAGGACAACTGGCTTCCTATGCAATTTGTTTCAAAAAGAGGCATGCCATCTGTCTTGCTCGAAGGAAACCAGGACATATGGAAGCTATTAGTATGAAAATGTTCCTTTAGCTTACTACTTACAACATATTGAAACTTTGACAGAGGTAGAGACATAGTTCTAAACAAGGCATAACCTCTAACCATTAACATCAACTGTAGTAATTACCCAGTGGTGTCAGTATCTCCTTCATTCTTTCCTGCTCTGGCTGGCAGTGCGAAGGGTTGTGCACACATTGGGCACCGTTATCCTGGTGACATGTTGGAGTAGGCATCATACAACATGTCTAGGCATTGGTTGATTTGGACAGAATGGTGGATTTGGTCTTCCACCAGGCTTCTCATTTCAAATATCATCTCCAGATGTTGTCGGTGGAGGAGTGGTGACTGGATACGCCATACTTCCTGCATGATAGAGAGGGAACATGGCACAGGAGCCATGCCAGCCTCCCTCACCCAGCTAATAATCCTCCACCTCTCCTACCTCGCACCTATCTTGTTGTCCTCTTGGAGCTTCCTAGTGGTCCACATCCATGGAGAATTCACTTGCTGTTGAAGTCATTGTCACATCCACATTTTCCAGGATTTCTTCTTCGACATAGCAAGTGGTGGGTTCCTCTGTTTGGTCAACTTCCTTATGACTGTGTGATGCCCATGTGGCCCGTAGATGTTTTTCACCTAGAAGGTAGGCTGGCAGATTCCAATTATGAGGAAAAATGAAGAGGAGATGTTACGGAGGATCCTGGATGGGTTCTTCTAGAAAAACCTCCTCCACATAGGCCATGGGAGGTGTCGTGGGATTTCTGGTTTTGTGGACTCTCTCTGTCCGAGCTATGGACAACGCCCTTTAAAATCTCTTATGTCTCTTCTGGTGAGCATCGAAAGCATACCAAGATGTGCCTCTGTAAGATCAACCTATTTCCCTCGGCATGTGGATGAGCAAAACTATGAGCAGAACGTCAACCGGGTGGCTGTTTATAAATTATTTATTAATGTCTATATCAAATTCACACTTTTAAGTAAATCTGTATTGTTTATAAATTTATTGTTTGTGTGTATAATTTGAACATATAAACATATAATTTTAAAATTGTTTTCCTATTTTATTTTTAAATTTATTAAAAAAAAATTAAATATATATGTTTTAAAAATATTCCATTGTATGTATATTTCACAAATATTCCATTACCAATTATAAGATAGAAAATAATGTACAATAAGAAATTCCAGAATCAATATTCTGTAAAATAATATTTATAACTTATGATACTCTAATATTACATATGTAAAAATGGATTTATAAATCTAATTCCTAAAGATTTGAAATTTTTATTCAATAAAAAACATTTGAAGTAAAAACTTGGACAATTTGATTTTTTTTACGAAATTTTTATAAACTACAAAACGTTTGAAATGACTATGACTTGGCCACGGTGGGCCAGCCATGTGGCCAATCCGTGGGCATGCCCACAGCTTGACCACAGGGCTGGCCCCCTGCGGCCAAGTCACAACCAATTTTAATAAGAGATTATCTATGCACAGAAAAGTAGGGTAGTTGAATCTAAATATTTAACACCAAAATGAAAGACAGTCGATTCATCTCCTAGAAGACTACTCAGGCACAAACTAATCACTTAAATGGTTACTCTATTCTTAATATTTGATTATTAAATGTCTATATCAAATTCTCATTTTTAGGTAAATCCATATTGTTTATAAATTTATTGTTTGTGTGTATAATTTGAACATATAAACATGTAATTTTAAAATTGTCTTCCTATTTTATTTTTTAATTTATTAAAAAATAATTAAATATATATGTTTTAAGAATATTCCATTGTATGTATATTTCACAAATATTCCATTACAAATTATAAGATAGGCAATAATGTACAACAATTATATGTATATTTTTTGGGGCACTCAAATTATCAAATTATTTTGTATATGTAGAAATCTAATTGACCAAGAATTGCTCAGTGTTAGTTTTAGTTATTTAAATTCTAATTTTGAATGATAGATTTAGAGCAATGCAATTAATCTAAGATTGCAATTTGCAATGTAGTAGTTGAACTTAAATGTATAATTTGTCCCTATTTGATGCAGTCAACATGAATATATATCAACAATTTAAAAAACTAGTTACTGCATATTTAACCATCAAAATTGTCAAATAATTATTGGACATTGAAGTACTAAAACAATAGATAGGTTTCAAATACTTAAGCATGAACTTTCACTGTAAATTAGGGCTGCGAAATGAAGTTATCAACAAAGTGTTAGGGAAACCCTATGGTTGTAGCAAACAATTGCTACATTCATAAGTTCCAACCACAAAAATAAACAAGTAAACCATCAAAAAGATATCCCATAACCAATAGAAAAGTAATCTAGGTTTAGAAGTCAATTTCCATGGTTGAAACGTGAGTAAATGATGAAATTAAATGAATATTGTTGCATCCCTAATGGTTGTAGCATTAAATTTATTGCAACAATGAAATCCTTATCTAAAAGTGGATTCCCTTAGGGCACAAGAAAGCTTATAACATGTATAAAATATTCCAACTTGAACAATTTCAATATCTCTTAATTCTACATATCACATTGCAATGGACTTATTTCTCCAATGCAAGAAATTGGCGCCTTTAGTTATTGGGTTATGTAGTATTTAAAAAGAAAAAGGGCTAGATGTGATACTTCCTTGGGGGTGTAAGCCCTTTTGCTCCCCAGGTCATGCAAGACTAGCTAAGGAAAAACCCTAGGAGGGTGTGAAAATAAAGTTACCAACTTAATGAGAACTGTGACCTCAAAATGAGAACTGTGGCCCAAACCCATATTTTTGCAAAAAAACATGAAAACCAACCCCCAAATCAAAAAGTGGTGCTATTGGTAGCACCATTTTTTTAAACGAGGTCAAAATTAAAACATTGTCCAAACATGGCCTTCACAATTCATCCAATAGCTCAGAAAAACCTTCAAATCAACACCTAAATAAAAAAATCATGTTACAGATTTATTTATTTTTCAAAACCTTAAATTTATAGATATTTTGAAATCATATATTTAGCAGTCAGTACCATTACAACAAAAACCTCAAAATCAACCATCTAATTGAATAGTGTTGTTACCTGTAACGCCCCTAAACTGATAAATGATTAAAGATTATTAAGCAAGATTTAATTGAGAAAGAATCACAATTAATAAAATAACATTGATTGCAGACTGCATTCAATGATCTGATAAACCAATTTAAAATACAGTCAGTAAAAATGGAGATAAATACAGAGTTACGTATGCACAGGGTTGCGTATGCAGGGTGCGGGAGCCCATAAATCCCGAGGCAGTAAAATTTATTGGGGGACGCAGGT
>JASDQU010237587.1:0-16927 GCA_032191745.1 Picea mariana | reverse complement strand
GCTGTTAATGTTCCTTATAAAGAGAGTATGGACAAGGATAGTATGATTTATAACCTCTTTTACATTAGGGAGGGAAATATCAAATAAACAATTCCCTGAAGCATTGATGAATGCAACAACAGATCATCACTTAATGAACATCCCTTTTAATGATAAGATTTGGAATGATCTATATCTATTTGCAAGGTGGACAAGTGCTGTGTCAGTTAAAAGAGAAATGTTTTTCAGAATGAGAACATTTAGTGCACAGTAAACAGCCCGTGCATATCAAGGATATTTTGATAGCGATTTTTTCAACCAACTACAATGATGATCAAGCAATGCTTTCACCAGCGCACGATCCTGCACAAACTGCTCCTTAGCTGTTGAAATCTTTCACTTTCCTCAACGCGTGACCTTCTATGAACTGCTCTGTAGCTGTGGAAAGTTTTCACTTTCAACA
Organism: Picea mariana; assembly: GCA_032191745.1. NCBI lineage: Eukaryota > Viridiplantae > Streptophyta > Pinopsida > Pinales > Pinaceae > Picea > Picea mariana. The sequence goes on along the minus strand of JASDQU010237587.1, from coordinate 16,485 downwards.
GTGCACAACTTTGTAAAAACCGTTCCATAGCTATGGAAAGTCTTCACTTTCAACAGCGCATGAACTTCTGTGAACTGCTCCATAGCTGCAGAAAGCATGCACTTTCAACAACGCACAACCTGCGAAACTGATTGTTGGACATTTTGAAATTCACCACTTTCAACAGCGCACAAACTTATGATAAGCGCTCCTTAGCTGCTGAAAGTCGCCACTTTCCACAGCTAACACTCAACCTTTGGACACATGTTAGTTGTTGAAAGTGAATTATGCAAATTTTGAGAAGAAGACTTTATGGATCATATTATTTTCTAAGACAAAAACCAAAACCTAAGTTTTGCAGCTAAAAAGACTCAAAAATGAATTGAGGAAACTACCAATAGCCATGCTATCCACCCCAAAACTTGACTAAAAGGATGGTTTTATTTTGGGAGATAACAGGTACCAATGTATGAAGGCAATTTAGAAGTTGAAGAATTTTTGGATTAGGTACGTGCTTTGGACAAGTACTTCAATTACAAAGATATTGAAGAAGGCAAGATGGTGAAGCATGTTGTGACATGACTGAAAGTTCATGCAACACTATGGTGGGATGAACTGCAAGTTGAACACAGGTGTAATGGCAAGCAGAAAATTAAAAGCTGGGATACGATGGTAGCCAAGCTAAAAGCCAAATTTATCCCGAAGGATTACCAAATCAACTTGTTCAGAAGATTGCAGAACCTGAGATAGAAAAGCTTATTAGTGAAGGAGTACACTGAACAATTTTACAAACTAAACATCAGGGCTGGACAGAAAGACAATGAAGATGAAAAACCAGCCAGGTATATCAATGGGTTGAGATATGAAATACAAGAAGAGATCAGCATGTTGTTTGTTAGTAAAGTTGAGGATGCTTATAAAGAAGCCTTGAAAGATGAAGATAAATTGGCTAGGAAACAAATCCAATGAAACAGAGGAGGAAATTCAAGCAGAGGTAAGGGAACCAGCAGAGAGAAGTTCTAGAAGCTGAAGCATGAAGATGGAAAACAACATAGTCACCCTGAGAAAGGTCAAAGTTCTAAGGACAAACTACATGGAGGAAGAATCTCTTTTTCCAGAGGAAGAGGAAGAGCTAGAGGAGGTGAGGTTAGATGTTATGCCTATGGAAAACTAGGGCACAAGTATTGGGAATGTCCCGAGAGAAAGAAAGAAGGAGGAGGAGAAGCACACATTGTTGAGGCATAGAAGCATGTGGAAGCAGAAGCAACAGAAGGAGGAAAGAACCTCATGATGAGGAAAATTATTCTTAAACCAGAGAAGGAGGTAGAGGAACCAGTTCAGTGAACAAGTCTATTCAGAACTACTTGCAAGACGAAAGACAAAGTTTGCAAGGTGATCATAGACAGTGGGTGCACTGACAATCTAGTATCCACAAAGATGGTGGAGAAACTGGAGCTGAAGACAACTGCACATCCAAATCCATACAAGGTATCATGGTTCCAGAAAGGACATCAAGTAATGGTAGGTCAACAATGCCAAGTTGAATTTAAAATAGGAGGTTATAGGGATGAAATATTATGTGATGTAATTCCTATGGATGTATGTCATATTTTATTGGGGAGACCATGGTAGTTTGACAAAAAAGTTATTCATGATGGAAGAAAGAATACTTATACCCTAGAAAATACTGGTAGGACACATATGTTGTTTCCAATAGAAGACAAAGAGAAAAAGAGGGAAGCTAGTTCAAGTATACTTCTCATGAGTGGGAAGGAATTCTTGAATGAAATCAAGAAGGAGAAAGAAATGCAGTTTGTTGTAGTGAGGAAGCCAAGAGTTATCCTTACAAATAATTTTGTGGAGTATTTACCTAAAGAAATCCAGGAACTGTTGGAAAACTTTGTTGACATAGTAGTGGATGAGTTACCACACTCATTTCCACCCATTAGGAGTATAAGCCATCATATTGACCTTATTCCAGGAGCTAGTTTACCAAACATTCTAGGTTGACACGTAGAGAGAATGAGGAAGTCAAAAATCAAGTCCATGAGTTGTTGGATAAAGGTTTAGTCAGGGAAAGCCTAAGCCCATGCATAGTACCAACCGTGTTAAGTCCAAACAAGGATGGAGGATGGAGAATGTGTACAGATTCTAGAGCCATCAACAAGATCACCATTAGGTATAGATTTCCTTTACTCGGGATGGATGATTTGATGGATTGTTTGAGTGGAGCAAGCTCTTTTTCCAAGATAGACTTGAAGAGTGGATATCATCAAATAAGGATGAGAGAGGGATATGAATGGAAAACAACATTCAAGACAAATGAAGGATTGTTTGAATAGATGATCATGCCATTTGGGTTGACAAATGCACCAAGCACATTTATGACATTAATGAATGAAGTATTGAAAGAATTCATAGGCAAATTTGTCATAGTATATATGGATGACATACTAATCTTCAGTAAGACAAAAGGAGAACACTTAAGACATCTGACATCAGTGATGGAAAAGTTGCAGCAAGAAAAATTGTTGATAAATATGAAGAAAAGATTTTTTATGAAGAAAGAACTCATATACTTGGGTTTTGTGATCTTTTCAAATGAATTGAAGATGGATCCAGAAAAGGTGAGAGAAATCAAAGAATGGCCATCACTAGGAAGCATATTTAAGGTAAAAAAATTTCATGGGTTAGCAAGTTTTTATAGAAAGTTTATCAGAAATTTCAGTGGTATATGTATGCCCATGCTGGACACTGTGAAGAAGAAACACAAGTCCTTTAGTTGGAAAGAGGAAGCTGAAAGAAGTTTCAATGTGTTGAAGAAGAAGATCACAGAACAACCAATTCTGGTCTTACCAGATTTTGGAAAAACATTTCAAGTGAGATGTGGTGCAAGTGGATTATCTATTGGAGAAGTCTTCAGCCAGGATAATATGCCAGTTTCTTATTTCAGTGAGAAGTTGAATGACACCAAGAAGAAGTATTCCACATATGAAAAATAATTTTATGCAGTGATTCAAGATTTAAAGAAGTGGAGGCACTATTTAATTCCCAAGGAATTTGTCTTGTACAGTGATAATCAAGCTTTACAATTTATTGCTAGGCAAGAAAAGTTGAATCAGAGACAAGCTAAATGGGTAGAATTTATACAGAATTTTACTTTTGTTATTAAACATATTGCTGGAACAACTAATAAAGTTGCAGACGCTTTGAGCAGGAGGATTTTAATCGTACAAGAATTCCAAGTGGAGACCTTAGGGTTTGAACACCTCAAGGAAATGTATCGAGAAGATCTAAATTTTAAGGAAGCTTACAAGGCATGTAAGAATCCTTTGTCGGGAGACAGAAGCCCATGGACTAAATATTTGATCCAGGATGGATTATTGTTCAAAGGAAAACAACTATGCATATCAAAATTCTCAATGAGAGATAACCTGCTAAAAGAGAAACACAATGGAGGTTTAGCTGGACATTTTGGTCATGATAAGACATTTTCACAATTGATCAATTCATATTATTGGACGAGTATGAGGGACAAAGTGAAATTTTTTTGAACAAATGAAGAATTTGTCAGTATGCAAAAGGAATACATCAGAACACTCGTTTGTATCAGACATTACCAATTCCAGAAAGGTTTTGGGATGCAATCAATATGGATTTTGTATTGGGATTGCCTAGAACTCAAAAAGGGAGTGATTCCATATTTGTTGTGGTGGACAGATTTTCAAAAATGGCACATTTCATACCATGCCAGAAAACAAACGATGCTACACACATAGCCAATTTTTTTTCCAAAGAAGTGGTGAGACTACATGGATTGCCTAGGAGCATAGTCTCAGACAAGGACACCAAATTTGTAGGACAATTTTGGAGGACTCTATGGAAGAGGATGGGGAAAAACTTATCCTTTAGTTCAACATATCACCCTCAAACAAATGGATAGACTGAAGTAGTAAACAAGAGTCTGGGAAATTTTTTAAGAAGCTTAGTCACTGAGAAAGGTTGTCAATGGGATCAGATTCTAGCACAAGCAGAATTTGCATTCAATAATTCAGTGAATGGGAGCACAGGGAAAAGTCTATTTGAGATCATGTATGGTACATAGCCAAGAGGGATTACATATTTGAGATATATGAATCAAGATGAGTTCAGAAGCACTGGAGCAGAGGATTTTGCAACAGAAATTTAGAGACTCGGTGACAGAGTCAGAGAGAAGCTACGGGACAATAGCCATAAGTATAAGAACATAGTTGATCAGAAGAGGAGAGAAGTTCAATTCAAAGTAGGATATGAAGATTTAGCTCATTTGTGAAAAGAAAGGTTTCCGAGGGGAACATATAACAAGTTGAAGATGAAAAAGACATGACAATGCAAAATTCTCAGAAAATTCGCAACCAATGGTTATGAAATTGAGTTGCCAGACAATGTTGGGATATCGCCGATATTCAATGTTGCAGACCTATATCCTTACAAAAGAGATGATGCAGGAGAATCAAATGATTAGAAAGAAGTTAGATGGGAAGAACAATTGCCCACAACAGAAAAACCTCAGATGGAGAAAATCATTGAACAAAGAATTGGAAAGAAGACCAGGAGGAAGACATATCTTGAATACTTAGTGAAGTGGAAAAATCATCCAGTGGAAGATTCAAGTTGGGTCACTGAACTTGATATTGTGAAGCATGGAAAGACAGTGTAGGAGCTCATGGACATGATTCCATGAATATTCTAACCAGAGGAGTATGATGAAAAATCATCACCTTCAAAGTCAAAGACGCAAGTGTGGAGGCAAAGATATGACATCTCAGCAAGACAGAGTTTCAAATCAACATTTAACTCAGAAGTAAATCGAGTTGTTGAGATATTTTTGGAAACAACATTTTTAAATATGTTGTGTTTGTAAAGTCATGTAGGACTATAAGGAGTTACAGATATAGAGTGTTGATACTTATTTGGAAATAACTGTTAGTTATTGTAATAGGAAATAGTAGGTAACTGCTAAGACCTGATAGGATAGGTTGCAAACAGGACGATAGGAGCTCATGGAGCCAGTCCCTAGATAGTTTTTGGTTGTATTGTAAAAAGATAAGAATATAGGGAGATAGAGATCAGTAGTAGAGAATAATAGAGTAGGAGGAAGACACGGAAAAGAACTACAATACTATGTAATTTGTTTCATGAATGGATAGAACAGACATAATTGTCCCAATTCTTCGGACTATGTTCATTTTTATGTGTGATTGAATGAATGTTATATTCTGTGTGTGTGATTTAAATTCATTTCATTCATGTGTAATTGTTCAAGAGTTGATCGTATGAGTTCGTGACGAAACTGGATAAGTTTCAATTGTTTCTCTTCTAAAAGTCATATGCAAGGTGTGCATCTCGTACGCAAGGAGTGCATCGACAAAGTCTCGGATTGACTCAAAGGAGTTCAGAGAGAAAAATGGGAGCTTGGACCAGGTGTAAGGAGTGCACAGCATCGAGCAACCAAGCATTGAAGAACTAGAACAGAGGAGTGCCAGGAGGGAGAGAAGAATTTATTTTCAAGAAATCCTTCGAACTGAGTTATCAAAATCCTAGGAATGCAAGGAGTGTGTGGGAATTCGACATCTTCAAGGAGATTAAGCTTAGACCCAAAAGATGGACTTGCGAGAGGAGTAAAGGTCAAGGTCTTTGAACACTTAGAAAATATTCTAAGCCGGAAGAGATTAGAAGCTCAGGAGGAGGAGAGACAATAGTCATTGGATCACAACATAGAGGACCAAGAGCCGTCTAATCAAAGCAAGGTGCATGAGACTTAATGTACACACAGGAGAGTGGACTTGCCAAAGTCTCAAAGTCCTAAATTAGTTTGGTATTGCCCATAATCTAAAGGGTGTGTGGCAGAAATCCATCGGTTTTGGGTGAAGACACTCCGAGAGGAACGAGTGTACAAAAGTTTGAAACTTCTGAATCCCAAATAACCGAAGATTTGAGATCCGTCGATCTACGAGGGGACACGTGTCACCAAATCGTGGATTCTGGGAAGAACACTCTGGAAGAAACAAGGTGTGGAGAAGTTTAAATTTTCGAAGGCTGAAGTTCCAAAGGAGACAAGGGTCGTTGATTTAAGGAGGACACGCATCAACAGATTGTGAGTTCCAGGTAAATTTCACTGGAGTTTCAGTTGATAATTGAGATTGCAGAACCCTAAATACCTGAAGTGAATCTGGATCATCTGATCCAGAAGAGACGTGGCATAAATATGTGGACTCCGAGTAAAGTCTCGAAGTAATTCATAGCCACTAGATTAAGGGATATGTGGCATAAATCCGTGCATTCCAGGTAAAGGCCCGAAGAAATCCTCAACCATCAGATCTAGAGGACAGGTGGCATAAATTTGTGGATTTCAGGAAAAGACCCAAAGTAATCCTCAATCGTCTGATTCAAGTGGACACGCGGTAGAAATCCGCATACTTCAAGGAGGAGTGAAAGTCGAGAGTTGATAACTCTGAAATTCGGTGACGCGAAGGGATCGCAGATGTTGATCCAAGGGATACACATGTCAGTGGATCATCAACTCTAGGTAAAGTCCAGTGGGGGAAAGGGCTTGAGAGTTGAAACTTCCGAAGCATGAATCATGAAATAAATTATAGTCGTTGATTTAGAAGGGTTAGAACTGATCCGTAAAATTTGAAAGGATAGATCTGAGCCGTCAGTTCAGAAGTACCGTCAAGATTGTGAGATAGACATTTTTATCATATTGCAGGGACAGAAGATGCTCAAACTTTAAAATTTTTAGGGTGGGATGCAATCGAGAACACGGTATTGGTAGGAGGACAGGTGGAGGCTCAAGGTGAATTTCGGGGCAAAAAGTAGCTTGGTTCTGAACCACTCTTGGCTGCGCCCAAAATCACATGGTTACGTGAGGTCATCTCCCAAGGTCACATCTAGGAGGGGGCTTATTAGAAAAGGATCTAGCACCCAAAGTCTGAGATTTATCAAGCGCGAAGAGGAAGGTTGCAGGTTCCATTAGACCTGCACCAGAAAGACAAAAGGGCCTATGTTTAAATACATAATGAAACCATCAAGGTTTCAGAGAGTTAATTGACTCCAGAAGTGGAGATCCTTGACTGGGAGGTCGTGTATCCCTATGGAGGAGTAGGGGGGCTGCATCACAACCCCTCTTTAATCCAAAAGTTCATTTTTACAAAGACCAAGTTCATCTCTGAACTTATTGAACTTTATTCTATCAAGAGGTTTGGTAAAAATATCTAAAGTTTGATCTTCAGATGGACATAACTGAGGCACGATGATGTCTTTGATGATGATCGATCTGATGAAGTGGTACTTGGTGTCAAAATGTTTTGTCTTTGAATGAAATACTAGATTCTTGGCCATCTTTATTGTTGACTGACTGTCGATCAATAAGGTAGTTGGTGTTTTCTGAGATTCACCGATATCCTATAAAATTCTGTGTAGCCATACAATCTCTCATGCTGCTTACCAAGATGATATGCACTTTTCCTCTGTTGAAGAATTGGCAATTGTTGTCTTCTTTTTACAATTCCAAGATATTGTTGTTGAACCCATATTCATTAAATAACCTGAAGTGGATGTTCTATCATCAATGTCACCTGAAAAATTGGCATCTGAATATCCAACAAGTGTAAAATTTGTGTTCCTTTTGTAGAGAAGACCAAAATATTTTGTATCTTGAATGTATCTTAGTACCCTTTTTGGTGAATTCCAGTGACTTTCCCTTGGTTCCTGCATAAACCTTGAAAGTATACTGACCGAATATGAGAAATCTAGTCGAGTATTTGTTAAATAAATGAGACTTCCAACCAATTTCCTGTAATTTGTACTATTTACCAATTCCCCCCCTTCAAATTTTGAAAGTTTCAATTTTTTCTCCATGGCGGTAAGAGAAGGTTTACAATCTTCCATGCCAAATTTCTTTAACTATTCAGTGGCATACTTAGTTTGACTAAGGAATATTTGGTTAGGATGTTGAGATATTTAACTCCAAGATAATAATAAAGTGTCCCTAAATCAGTCATTTTGAACCCTGCTTTAAGTTCTTCCTTAACCTGTTTGATGTGAGCTTCATTATTTTCTGTTATAATTAAGTCATCAACATAGAGTACAAGTATCACCATGTGTTTATCTTGCATTCGAAAATACAATGTATCATTTGATTCACTCCACTGAAAACTGACCTTTCATAGGTATTCATCTATTTTTGCATACCAAGCTCAAGGAGCTTGTTTCAAACCATATAAATCCTTCACAAGTTTGTAAACTTTATGTTCTTGTCCTTTATCTTCAAATCCTTGTGGTTGAGTCATGAAAATATCTTCCTTTAGATAACCATTCAAAAAGGCACTTTTGACATCCATTTAATGCAATTTCCAACCATTATGTGCAACCAAATTGATAACCATTCTGATAGTATTCCATTTAGTTGTGGGTGCAAAATTTTCTTCATAATCAATTCCTTCCTGTTGAGAAAAACCTTTTGCAACAAGTATGGCTTTGTACTTGTCAATTTTACCATTGGGCTTGTATTTTACTCAATAAACCCATTTACAACTGATGGGCTTAACATTATGTGGACAATCAACTAAGTTCCAAGTCCCATTTGCAAGTATTGAATCATATTCATTAATCATTGCTTCCTTCCATTCTTTATGTCCAATTGCTTCAACAAAAGAAGTAGGTTCAATGGAAGCATGAGAAAAATTAGCTTCTACTCTTGAAGATCCCCTAGTTCATGTTTTTTTCATTTCATCTAAATGAACATCTTTGAGAAGTTGTTCATCCCGCTTTGGCTTCTTATGTTGAGGGGATTGTGGATCTGAATCACCATTATTGTTGAAAAGAGGATTTTCAAAAAATGAGACTCTTCTTTCATCTGAAATATCCGAGGTTGGAGAAGATACTTTTGAAGATTCAGTATCATAAGAGTCTTTTGTTGTTTCATTATTAGATGAATCAGAAGAACCTTTTGATAAATATATGTCTTCTGGAGTAACAAAGTCTTTCTCAAACCAAAATGCTTGTTTTGACTTATTGAATTTACCTTTACCCTTGGTGTTTTTATTCTCTAAACGACTAAGGAGATGATTAATCTCATCTAAATTGCTACTTTCAGTTTCATAAAAAATGACATCTCTACTGACAATGAATTTTCCATCTAAAAGTAATCTATACCCTTTCTTTTCATTAGAGTATCCAATGAAGATACACTTCATAGTTATGTTTTGTAATTTAGTTTTCTTTTCCTTAGGAACTAAAGCATAACATGTTGAGCCAAAAACCCTAAAATTATTTACCTTGGGTTTAAAACCATACCAAGCTTCATAAGGTGTTTTTCCATATAAAGATGATGTAGGTGATTTATTTCTGAGATAAACTACAGTATGGACTGCTTCAGCCCAATATTTTGTGCTCAACCCTTTAAATTGCATCATATATCTTTCCATACCCATGAGTGTTCTGTTCATCCTTTTCGTAACTCCATTCTTCTGTGGAGTATATGAATTTTTCATTTGCCTCTTAATTCCATTGTTTCGACAATAATTATTGAATTTAGTTGAAGTGAATTCACCTCCATTATCAATTCTCAAAGAAACAATCTTATCTCTAGTTTCATTTTCAATCATGTGTTGAAAATTTACAAATTTTTCAAAAGCTTCAGACTTTGCCTTTAAAAGGTACACCCATGTCATTCTAGTGTGGTCATCAATGAACAATATAAAGTATCGACATCCACCAAAACAAGACTTCATTGGACCACATATATCACTGTGAATCAACTCCAAATACTTTGTTGCTTGCCATGAGCTAGTTGGAAAAGCTTCTCACTTTTGCTTGCATAAAATACAAGATTCACACTTGGAATTTTCTTTCTTGAAAGTTGGTAAACCCTTTACCAAATCTTGGGACTTAATTTTCAAAAGACTATCAAAGTTCAAGTGACCAAATCGAAAATGCCATAATCTGAATGAAGACATTTCAGAATTTACTGTTGTTTCAACCTCTTGCTTTCTTTGGATGACTTTCCCATTCATTCTTAGTAACTTCCCATATTCATATCCAATCATTATTGTTTTCAAGTTATCTTTCTTTGACTTAATATTCACCAAACCATCTTGCATGACAATTTGGTGTCTAGCTTGTCTGATTGTGACTAAGGATAACAATTTTTTCTTAAAAGATAGTACATACCAAACATTTGAAATCCATTTTTCACCAATTCCAGGGAGAAAAACTTTCACTGAACCTTTTCCTTGAGGTATATGAGTTGTATCATCAGCTAAATAAATGATATTTAGTTTAACATTCTTATAATTCCAAAAATAATCTCCGCAATAAGTCATATGTTGAGTAGCTCCTGTGTCCAATATCCAATCATTTTCAAATGAATCTACATGTTGAACTACTGAAAAAACATATTCATATTCAGCATCCTGATAATCTTGATCTTCTGCATATTGAGCTTATTGTTGAGAATTTGAATTTGATGTCTTCTCAAACTTTGGAAATTTATCATTGTTGGTAAGACAATTTGATGCATAATTACCCATCTTTAAACATCTTTTACATCTTACTGAACTGAAATTTCTACCTTTTCCTGACTGTGCATTGTTATTGGGAGGATTACTTTGAAAATTTTGTAGATTAAAATTGCTACGACCTCTACCTTGACCACGACCTCTTCCATGGCCTCGATTAGAAGACAGATTCTGAAAATTTCCAAAATTTGATTTTCCTCTTCCTTTAGAACTTTCAGCTTTAGTGAAAAGAAGACCTTCTCCTAATTGTTTTTGTTTTCCAAAGGATTTACTATGGTGAGCTATTAATTCACTAAGTGAATCAAAAGTTACAGTTGATAACTTATCAGTTATTTGCAAAGTCTCAAGAAAATGCTTATAAGATGGAGGCAAGCCATTTATTAGAATGGAGACTAGAAAACTATCTTCAAGTTTAGAAAAACCACCTTTGATGATTTCCTCATGAATTTTCTTATTCCTTGAAATGTATTCTAATACATCACCATTGTTTTATAATCTCTGTTTAAGCATTTTCATTTGTAGATCAACTCTTTGAGATGCAACAGGAGTATCAAAAACATTCTTTAATAGATTCCAAGTAGGCCATGCATCTTTGGAATTCTCAATATGAACAAACATGTGTTCAGTTACAGAAGAACGTATAAAAGCAAGTGCTTTTTCATATTTCAAATTCCAATTTTATAAAGAAGTAGTATCGGTGGTCTTAGTTGGAGCAGTATCATCATCACAAATATCACACCATAATTCATTATAGATCAAAGTGTTCTGCATGTGCTGACTCCAAGATTTGTAATTCTTGGGTCCATCTAACTTATATGATTCTATGAATAGATTGATTAATTTATACATGATGTTTGTTGAAAGATTTTCACAAAAAAATCCAAAAAAAAGGAGACACGAGGTGCCAGAAAGAGAGAGTACACAATCCATGCAAAAAGATTACTTTTAAGGGCTTGGCCTTGACCCTTTAAAATTATCATTGGAAATGGAGTTTGAGAGAGTATTTTACCGGACTCTTCTCAACTTATGAGAGTTCAAGAATACAATCAAATATTTCAAAGTTTGACTCTTTTTACAAGATAGATAGCCTTATACAAACAATAAAATATGTCCCCCCTTGAACTAAAGTCATCAATGACTTAAAAGATTGCAACTCGAATGTCTAAAAATAAAAATAATAACAAATCTTTTTAATTTGGACTTCAATCTAGTCCTCAATCCAAACTTCAATCTGGTCCTCAATCCGGTTCTCAATCCAGACCTCAATCCGGTCCTCAATACAGTCCTCAATCTGGTCCTCAATATGAACAAAAAAACAATTATGCAACAATTTTGATAATTTATTATTAGTTAAAGAATAGTTCATCAAAATCGTGATGAAGGGGCTTAAAAAGAGGATACACAACAGTAAATTGATATGTAGAAGATATCTCGGTGGGTGAAATTTCACCAGTCTGATTCGCACAGTATATGGAGATGCATTCGTTCCATGTGAATTTTAGATCTCAGATACAAAACACCAGATTTAGAGGAGCGCTGAAATTTGTGTCTCAAGATACCAGATTTGATCCAGATACTACGTAAATTCAAGATTTCCCTCTCTCAACTCCTCCAGCCACAAAATCACAAAGGTTTATTCAGCTTCTGTAGGCTGAGGTACCAGATCCGATCCACACAAATTCACAGGTCGATCTTGGGCGTTCTTTCCAGATCAAAGTCGACCGCTAGGCAGGTGCACATTCTGGAATGTATTTCTGTAAAACATGGTTAAGAGAATCTTGCAAATCTCTTAAACCAATACCTTTCTAAAGAAAAATATACAAGATTTGCACAATAGACCCCATTTTGCACAAAACCTAGATTGTGAAATCGTCAAATTTGTCTTCATTTGCTCAGAAATTGATCCACAATTTCAATGATGATTTCTCCTCTTTTTCTTCTCTTAAAAGAATCTTATCCGAACACTGGAATTTCTGAATACGGGTTTTGGTTATGGGTACAGAGAAAAAAAATGCCTCAGATATGAAAAAGAGAATACTGCCTCAGATCTATGTTCTAGTTCTGGTAATGCAGCAATAATAACAAATGGCAATGAGTGGGTTATCTTTGGTGCGTGAGATCTCCAAAGATATTTCTTTTCCAGGGGATCCAGAGCCAATCCAAACAAATTAGAATCTGCCTTTTTACCGATCCAATGCCATATATTCAATTTGATGATTTTATGTTAAAATCATATGTGATTCACGATCCGGTCCTTGATACAGTGCTTGAAATGGACCTTGATACAATCCTTGATACAGACCTTGATACGGTCCTATATGAACCTTGATACAGTCTAGATCTGAAAACTTATAAAAAAAATATAGAATCTACAGCTCTGAATTTAAATTGCCAGATTTATAAAATGATTTGAAGCAATTGTTTACAAATGAGCCCTTTTAATAAAATAGTAATGGATCTATGAGATCTGAATAAAAAATGCAAAAGTACGCTTTTATCTGCCTAGATCTCTTAGATATATAGGATAGTAAGTTGCAATTAATCAAATCTACAAACTTGAAATTTTCAAATCTATAAGTTTACCACTCAAAAAGATGAATCAATTAATGAAAAAATTGATTGTTGTAATCACAATAACAATTTTCCTTATTTAAAAAAACAACAACAAATTACCTCAGTATTGCTTCCCTTGAGTTTGAAGAGATCTGTGTTGATGTCAAGAAGTCTTCCTTGCTTCCTTGATCCATCAAAAATTCTCTTCCATCACAATTTCCACCATGGCTATGATACCATGTTGACAAAGTGTCGTTAGACATGTAATTTTATTAATAAGGAAAAAGTGATTACAATCTGAAGTGAGAATTCATAATCTACTCCTTAACCTCACTTGAAAAAGAGATAGTTTATATAGCTCAACTCTAAACTAAAAACTAGGAGAACAACCAATCACATGAGTATGTAAGGTGTCCTTTACATAGAATCTAGGTGTCCTTATCCTAACAAATTAGAATAAACTAATTTCTAAGAACATGTATACTAGAAAATAATTAGACTATAGAACTTTAGGATTATAAGGCTAATAGAAATCAGGTTCTTCTGATTGTCGCTATCGACAATGAAATGAAGCAGAGCCCCCTTTACCCACATTTGTGAGTGAAAGAGGCGTTCCCCTTCGTCTAGTTCTTCTGGTTCGCTTGGCCAGACTTTGGTGGTAGTGACAGTGGCACTGGGTTCAACATCGATAATCCACTTCTCTCCTTTGGGATTTGATTCAAAGTTAGAATTGGCCTCTAAATCGGAAGCCTTCAGCTTGGCCATGGGTGACTACATGGAGCGACATTCTTCAGTGTTATGCCAAGGGCTTTTATGGTACTCACGCCATTTTCCCATGTCCTTATTCATATTCTCATTGCCCTTCTTCGTCTTCTCATTACCCTTCTTGTGTTGTGGTTTGGACTGGTTGTCCTAAGAGTGGACATATTTTCTCTATCACTTGTTGTGTGGGTCGGGGCCACCTTTTCCCTACTTCGGCTGTGAGGAGTTTGTAGATCCAAACTCTCGCTTCTTCTACTTAAATTTCTACTCGATCTTGACAATGTATCTATAAGACGTACCCAACGAGGCGATGTATAGAAACTCCATTTCTGATTGAATGTATCTATGCAAACAACTGTTGGGGCTCATAAATGTCCTATTTTCATCCACCTTTCCCTTCATCATTCCCCACATTTCATCGCCCCATTAACCTTTCACGATATCATTTCCATAAATATACTTGGGTTTCACATTATTGTTTTCCACTTTATTCATTTTAGTATTAAAAGGGAATTTGTGATTAAATATTAGAAAATTAACATGTTTTCATATATATCTCAAAAATGTGTGAGCTTTGTAATGTGTAGGAATATGAGAAGGATTAATTCAAAAAGTCTTCTCGAATACTTCCTCCACCATTTCAAGATTTGAGGAGATAATTCAAGCCTATTCCAAGGAGAATATCACGGAGATTTGGTTGGAATATCTTATCCAAGATGTATGAGAGATATGCGTGAGGATTTGAAGGGATTATATTTTGTAATAATGGGAAATAGGTTGAGAGAATAGTGGATCTGTAATTATGAGATGGTTATCTTATCTTCAAGGCTCTCATGTATAAAAGAGAATGATCCCTCTTCATGAGGGAGTAGTTGAGTAGTAATCCAGTAGAGAATGTTAAGCCCTAATATTGGCTTATTACCCCTTAATTGGGGCATATTACATTAGTAATGTTATTTTATTTATGTCGGCGTTATTCCATTAGTTGTAATTATACCTCCTAGTCTCCTATATATACCAAGGAGACATTTTCATTTGGAATCATCTTGTACTTGAACATTTATGTGGGGTAAAAGGAGGTTGCCCCCTGGAAGAGGCTTATTATCTTTAATTCTCTCTTTTTCAAGGTGTTGAGTACTTAGTCTAAGGTTTTTCTATGCTATATTGATATTTGGTTCTTAACATATGGTATCAGAGCTCAAGGTCTTGGAGTTTCACTACTACATCTGAGACACCGTGGAATTTTTGCTATAGATTGTTTTCTACAACACTTCAGAAGGAACGGATTGGACTGTATTTAGTAGATGGATCAAGGTACATTGGGTTAAAATTTCATCTCCTGAGGCCTTATACTTTCCGAGATACAGCCTTTGCAATATAGGGTTCTGGAATCATCTTGAATTGAGTCATTGTGGAATTTTCGCTATAATTTTTTTTATGTAATGTTTTAGACCCTACTATGGAGGATATTCTCAAAAATTAGTAAGGTATCCAGGGTATCAATTTCATCTTCCGTGTCATCTTAAATTTGTAGATACACCCTGTGGAAGATAGAGTATCGGACTAGTCCTATTGACTAGTCTCAAGCAGGTGTTCCGGGTAAAACAATCATAAATTATTCCTAGAGTATCCAAATGGAGTGAGACCAGTTGCATTGGATAGTGGGCATCCCATAGTATTTCTGGTACAAGTTTCAAAATTTTATATCAATTATTTGGTGTGGGTCACGCTATACAGGTGAGATCTCCTGGAAAGGCCAAAAATCAGCAAGTTGAGGGGAAGTTACCGTAAATTCCACTTCGCACATCCAATTTTTAACAGACCTGTGGCATTGAAGAGAAGAAATATCAGAGACCTACAAAAAATAAAGGTTCATACTCAGAAGGGCCAAAATTTGGGACATACAATAAAAGGAAGATTGTCTAGCAAAACCACCTCAAAATCAAGGTTTACGGTGATACTTGGCCAACATGCCACCAAAAAAGGGAACTTCTACACCAAATAAGCCTCTAGAAAATCCTACTTGGACTCTTGATGAAGGTGAAGAAATGCGTAGGGATATAAATGATTTACAAAAGAATACAGTAACCAAATATGAACTACAAGAGATGATGGATTCAATGGAAGCTAAGTTGGATACTAAGATGGATGGTTTAAAAGGAGAGATCATGGAAGGATTGAAAACTTTCCTAATAAAGAAGACACTTGAAAGTGAAAATGTATCCCATGAAATTCATGATGAGGACACAAGGAAGGTGAATCAAGAATGGAGAAACTCCAACTTTGGGTTGAAGACCAACCATGTTCCTAAGATCAATATGAGGAAGTTTGATGGCAAGGACCCAATCACATGGATACTTCAGATGGAGCAATTGTTTGATCTACATAATGTGCCACATACACAAAAGGTACGAATTGCTTTTTTATATTTAGAACCCAATCAATTTTTATGGTATAGATGGCTTTGTTCTCGCAAATCACTCGTCACTTGGACAATTTTCACGGAATAAATGATAGCACGCTATGAGGATACAAGGAGAAATACCTTCTTTAGCCAATTGATAAATCTCAAGAAAAAGGGTTCAGTTACCGAGCACATTGAGAACTTCCAAAGAATGAATATAAAGGT
>JASDQU010237585.1:4857-17811 GCA_032191745.1 Picea mariana | reverse complement strand
CTTTGGGACTCCTCTAACTCCCGATATCCGAAACTCCGAAATGGAGATATTTCTCAGTATGCGAAACTCTTTGTTGATGTGCCTATTTTGGGATTTCGGCGTTTCGCATTTCGCGACTTCGGGACTCTTGTGATGAAGAGTCTTGACTCTTGACTCCTCCAACTCCCGGTATCCAAAACTCTGATTTCCCGATCTGTGAAACTCCAAAATGGAGTCTTTGACATGCTCTGATCTATCGCATTTCAGGATTTTCTGCCGTGAGTTGCTTCATTGACTGCTGGAGTTTACGGTTCTGATCTTGCCATGCGATCATCGTTGCGTTGTTGGTCTTGCCACTTTCTCTTGTTCATCATCGTCGATCTTAGCTTGCCGTCAATGAAAAACAAATACTTTTACTTCTATCTGCCCATAATAAATATGCCAACAATGTAGAATCCTCTTGACTGCAACAATCACTGAAGTCGAGCAACCAGTGATCAGCAAATCATCAACATACAGAACTAAGAGTAGAAGTGAATCAGTCGTCCTGAGCATGTAGACATTTGGTTATGATTTACAACATACAAAGTTCTGTGACAATAGGTAGGATTCCATCTTGGCATACCATGCCCTCAGAGCCTACTTGAGGCCATAAAGAGATTTCTTCAGTCTACAGACCAAAGATGAATCATGCACAAATACCTCAGGTTGCTCCATATAGATCTCCTCAAATATATCACCATGAAAAAATGCATTCTTCACGTCCATCTGATGGACTTCCCATCCCTTGGTCGCCGCAATGACAAGTGCCAAACGTATGGAATCAATCTTTGCTACTGGAGCGGAGGTCTCATCATAGTCAATGCCATGCACCTGCTGAAATCCTTTGGCAACAACCCTAGATTTGTATCTGCTAATCTGTGCATCCGCTGCGCTCTTGGTCCTGTAGACCCATCTGCACTTGACAAGTTTCCTTCCAGAAGGAAGGGGAATCAGATCCCAAGTTTGGTTCTCGAGGAGAGAATTGTACTCCTCCTACATGGTGGATTCCCAAAAGGGATTTCCAACAGTCTCGCCATAAGACTATGGATATGAAGACTGAACCAAGATAACATGCCTGGAGGGCAATGGTTCAGTGGCAGTGAGAGCAATAGGAGGCTCCTCGAAAACAGATCGAGTCCTCCTAGTATCGGCTGGATCACCAACAAGATCCCCTGCATCCTAAAGAGTAGTTTGGGCCCACTTGGGCCTCTGCTCTGGCTCTGCATTTGCATCTAGATGCACAGACTATGCATTTGACTGTACTAACTATGTATCTAGATCATCTGAATCCTCTGAATCGGAACTCTCGTCTGAAGAAGAGTCAACATGTGCATGGTTATCATCTCGGACAGGTGGAAAAATGAAGGTGTTTGTATGCGACTGTTGAGGTATATGCGAGACACTTTCCTCGAATTGTACACTTCGTTCAATGATGAGTCGATTCGAGGAAAGATCAATAAGTCTGTATCCCTTCACACCATCGGGGTATCCAATAAAGATACGCTCAGTGCTCTATGGATCAACTGTCGTCTTATTTTCAAAGGGAATCCAAGCCCATGCACTTGAACCGAAAATACGAAAGTGGGTCACTTCCGGTTTGAGGTCGCTCCAAGCCTCGTAGGGGATCTTATCCTTGACAAATCTATGGGGAGATCTGTTTTGGATGTAGGTTGCACAATTAAGTGTTTTGGCCCATAGTCTCTATGCTAGTGACTTTGCATGTAGCATGCAAGATGCCATCTCTTTTAGAGATCAGTTTTTCTGCTTAGCAACTCCATTTTTCTACGGAGTATAGGGAACTATGTGCTGCAACTGAATCCCCACCTCATGACAAAGATTTTGGATCTCATATTTGAAATACTCTCCCCCGTGATCAGTTCGAAGGAATTTCATTTTCTTTCTTGACTGTGTCTCAACCAAGGCTTTGAAATCTTTGAGGTGTTGAAAGACCTCAGATTTTTTCCTAAGAAAGTAAATCCATGTGAAACATGAGAAATCATCAACAAAAATGAGAACAAACCTCGATTTGTTGATTGATGGACGCAGAAAAGGATCCATGAGGTCACTATGGATCAGATCTAAAGGAGAGGAAGCTCTCCGCGTCTTTCCTTTGTCGAATTTCTCTTGAGAGTGTTTTCCAAGAACACATCCCTCATAGATTCCTTTGGAGAAGTGGATGTCTAGTAGACCATCAACCAATATTTTCTTGCTAAGTTGTTGTATATATCTGAAATTCAAATGCTCGAATATTTCGTGCCATATCCTACTTCTTTCATCAGCATGGATAAGCAAAATCCAGTTCAATAAATTCAGAAAACATATACAATCTAGATTGATGATTTACCTCATCGCTAGAAACCTTGGAATTGGTTTGCATGTCATAGATGTCCACTGCATTAGGTTTGAATATGACCTTCTTTCCGGTGTCAGAATTTGTCATCTGATACACGGAGAGAAGATTGACAGAAAGTTTGGGAACGTGCAACACATTCTCGAAGCTTCCGTTGGTGAGTTCAATCCTTCCTTTGTCGGTGACCTCGACTGGAGAGTTGTCCCCCATCCGAATATGATGAACTTTGCATGCATCCAATGAAGAATATACTTCTTTTGTGGAAACCATGTGATGTGATGCTCCTGAATCTACGATCCAAGAATCGGGAGAGGAGTTGATGGCAATCAAGGCATGGCTAGAATTTCCTTTCTTGGGATTTTAATCTTCTGGCTTCTTCTTCTAGGCACCCTCAGGGATGTAATCTCCAAGGTTATTTTGTTGAAGTATTTGAGTCATTAGATCTATTTGTTTCTGCATGCATGCAGATTCTGGATGGAATCGTTTGTGGCAATATGTGCATTTCTTCCATTTTCTTCCCATTCCACCTTTGGATCCAGAGGCATTGGTGAAGGGTTTTGAGTACCCTTCCTTCTTCGGATTTGCATGAGATTTCATTGTCTTTATATTTAGATTTCTAATATTTATGGTTTCCATCTTTCACATTAAGTGCATGCGCCTTTGGGCCTTTGATTTTTCTCATGTTGATGAGCTTGGTTTGCTCTTATGTCACGGATTCGATAAATTCCTCAAGAGAAGGCATCTTCCAGGTGGCTCCAGAGGAGAATTTGACTGAATGGAATGTGGATATGAATACAGAGAATTCAGGACTAAGTTTTGAGAGAATGGTGAGAACCATTTGTTTCTCCTCAGATTTATCAACCCCAGAAGCTTTGAGTTGTGATAGTGAATCCTTGTATTTTGTAAAGAAATCTTGGATATTGTCGAAGCTTTTTTGATCCAATGTGAGTAATTCCACCTAGAGCATGTGTACCCTCATCTCATTATGTTTTCCAAAGAGCCCTTCCAAGGTGGTCTAGGATCCATTGAGGGTTTTACAGGAAGATATGTGAAAAAGGAGATCAAGAGAGATGAGACTACAAATTGTTCCAAATGCTTCATCCATTCGATTTATATACTTGTATTTTTCTATGGATGATGTCGATTCTGTCTCTGTATTCAAGGTTAACTTGTACAATCCTCTAGTTTGGAGATGCATGATTATTCTCTCCTTCCATGCAAAGTAATTGTAAGGTGTAAGAATGAATTCTTTTGGAAATTTCATTTTTCTGTTGTCTTCAATCTTTGGTACTTGCAAAAAATAATTTGTTGTAGCTTTGCTTAGTAGTCTGTCGGATCTGATACCATGTAAATGTGTTGAAACTACATAGAATAGATCTAGCTAGAAAATACCACACACATTTGCAGAGAGAAATTGAGAAAGAAGAAGAAAGAGAGAAATAATAGAAGAATTCTCATTAACCGTAATGAATAATGAATAATTTACACATGATATACTATGTATAAGTCAACCAATGCGCACTGGAGGTGAAGCCAATGTGTCATAGTGGTGGTCTAGAGTGATCTGGATACACACCAATAGTTACAAGAGTGAACTGCCACCTATTTTAGTCTCTCGGGTAGTTACAAGAGTGAACTACCACCTAGCTGAGTTAACTAGTCTACTAGTCTTCAGTTAACTGAGTGAAACATAGTGAAGTGAGGACGAGATCATGGAATCATGGGTAATGTGCTAGTCTAGTGATGATACCAAGGCTAATGCGCATTAGTTGGTGATGACCCCAATGTTGCATGGTGACAAAACCAATGCAACATCTAGACTCCACTCAACTAGTCAAACTGAAGTGAAGACTGAAGAGAATATTCTCCCTAAACTTTAGGAGACTGGATAAAGACTAATAAACATGGGAAAAACCTTAGGAAAAATAAATTCTAGGTGTGTGTGAAGTAACTCCAACACAAAGGCCTCCCTCTCATGCACTAAGGTTTCCTTCATCAAGCCAAAGCTTCTCTCCATCCAAAAGGTGCCAAGTGTCAATCCATTACCATGACCACCACCAAAACCCTAGCCCTAGGGTGACATCAAGTATCTCTAAGTGACGTTTTGACCTCCAAAGCCAAAATGTTGGGCTTGTAGGGGCTAGGTGAGATCCTCCATGGTGTCTTCCAAGCCTCCAAAGGTTGTGATCATCATTCGTTATGTGGGCCATGGTATCCACCCTATGGGATTCATTCCCCAAGGAAGCCCAAGCTAAGCTTGTCCTTCCAAAATTGTCCACCAAGCAAGGTCCTGCAAAGACAATGAATGCGCCCTCCAAGGATCTCAAGTCAAATTTATCATGATAAGTAAATCAAATCAATAAAATAGTCACCTAAGAATGTGCATCAAAAACCACCTCATCAAATTAAACAAGTGCTCAAAGGCCCTATGCAACTTGACAAGTTTAGGTATGGGAGAGTTGATAGAGTGACCTATTGGGTCAATCATTCCCTGTGTCAAGGAGTGCTTCCCAGGTGGACCCCCCTATAAGCCATGTGGAGAAGATGAAGTGGATGGGAGAAAGACTTTTGGACATGGGGTTCATGACATATAAGAGATCATAGTGTCTCATTTATGGGTGCCTTTGTAGAGGGTCTGTTGCACCTTCATTTTCAATGCATCCTTTTTCCAAGCCCATTTATTTTTTTTTGTTTTTTTTAAGATGTTTCCAGGTTGAAATCAAGGTGTGGCTTCTACCTAAGCATGAAAAACATTGTCCACCTTGACTCTACCCTAGTCACATTATTACCCAAGTTGACAAGAATGTGTGGGAATTCTACCTAAGCATGAAAAACATTTCCCACACACGCTCTACCTTGGTTGGAATTTTTATATTGTTATTTTTTATGGGTCCCATCAATTTCTTATGAGAGACATTTCATTGTCCTTGGGAGCCCTCGGCGGTCATCTAAAAGGTTATGGTTTGTATTTTATCTTTTTCCAGCTACATTCCCTCTGGGCCTTCGACCCCTTCTTCGCATGAAATGAGGGACAATCCCTTCTTGGATCAATAGACTCAAAAAATACAAAAGATAAGGAGGCGAGGGGACGAAGAGTGGAAAGTGGTAAGTATGATCGAAAATGGCACAATGACTTGTCAAGGGGACCTTTCGGTAGCAAACAAATCCCTAAGGGTGACGAGTTACTAGGGTGCAATGTCAACCACCAAGGTGAAACAAGGCAAAGAGCATAACTTCCATGTAGACATTACATAATCAAAATCATCTTTTAAATGCAACAAACTCAAATGCCTGAAATATTGAAATGACACTCACCATAATACCTACCTTGTACCTCATGGAGCAAGACCCAATGTCTTCTGGAAGAAAGCTTGTGTGGCAGATACCATCGTGATGAATATGAGATTTGTGGTGGTGAGGCGAGCCCATGTCTATGCAAGTGGATGTTGTCAACCATCCATCTCTTGATACTCCATGCCTACAACCTGAGGACCTCGAGACATTATCTCCTTAGTTATCCCTAGGAAATGGGTATAACATATGGCTCTTACTTGGGAACATGTACTAGCCATAGAGTGCATGGGAGCCTTAGCATATCCTGGTTAGACTTGTGCCTACACTGAAACATGAAAACATAAAATCTAGGGTGGCTCTATCACCCTTTGTCCATATACATAAAAAATCGAAGATTTCAAAATTGACAACTAATCCAGAAAATAAAATTTTGCATTTTTTTTCAAAAGTTTCTAAACTAAACATGTAATATGATGAAATAAATATGTAAGTAGAGAAAAATGAAAAATGAAATGCAGCTAAACTACTATGAGAAATCAAGATTCAAATGCAAGAAAGCAAGATGACCTACCTACTTACCTAGGGCCTCAGCCCCGAAGAAGTCAAGTTCCTTGAATGTAGGGTCAAAGAAGAGACCCATCCACTGGTAATGGCATCTTTCTCCCGTCCAAGGCTGTCAAATAGTATTTTTATTTCTCAGACTTCTTCTTGATGATGTAAGGGCCAAGCCAAGTGTTTTCATCCTTCTGATCATATTTAGGCTTTCCCTTCTTCTTATCCCACATGAACGCAAGACATCCTTCATTGTAGTTGATGTAAGGTATATTTTTGATGGAAGGGTATGAAGGAGGTTATGTGTTGACAACATATTTAATGGCTTTATCACATTCTTTGTTCCCTTTGTCTTCTTTCTTTAATATCTGGATGGACCTTGGTTCTTTCCCATGGAACTTCGCAAGCTTCTCCTTGTAATCATTCATCCTTGGGAGTAGTGTATCTATGCAATCTTCCTGTGAAAAAGGAAGGTCCCATGGATCATACTCGATGATCTGGTGAGGTACATCAAAGTCACACTCACTAGTGTAATTAGGACTTTTTGGATCCATCACATGCTTCTCAGCCCTCTCTCGACTATATAGAATCTAAAAAGTTCCATCCCCCATGGGAATATGCGCATGGGTGAGATCCATACTGAGGAATCCCCCAAGAGCGGTGGGCCATCTTCTTGATAGAAGCATTCACCAAGCATCTGTAACATCAATCACCACAATGTTCATAATGAGATTGATATGAGGAAAATCGATCAGGTAAACTTCAATATCTTCACAAAGCCCGTAAACTTTGACCTTCTTGGAATCAATACCACAGACATTTCCATAAGGTCGGGTCGTCTTCAAACCGAGTTATTCCATCACTTTCAAGGACATCACATTTGTTGAGGCTTTGGAGTCCAACATATAATTGTTCAAACACAGACCATTCATCCCCAAAGAGAGATAGAAAGGAGGGTTGTTATCCTTCTACCGATCAAGATACATGGTATTCAATATTATTGGAGGGTCCTCCTTTTCAGCTAGTACTTTCAATAACTTCAAGAATCCCTTCCTCACAGATGGGATCTTGCACATCTCCATCACAGGGATAGTCATATTTAACCTCCCAAACATGGTCGATACATCTATATTCAATTGAATCTCCTCTTCTGTTGAATTTGGTTTTGGGAGCAATTCACAGACTGGGGGTGGAGGTGGTGGGACCACCTTCTTTGCAGATGGAAGAGGAACTTCCACCTCTAGTTGAAGTGGAGTGGAAGGTTGTAGTGGAGGAACTGAAGCCTTGTTTCTTCTTATGTACATCAACACTTCCCTTTTTATCAATTTCTTTCTCTAATCCTATGTTAACTGATTTAAGACTCAGATTCGTCCTTCTCTAGCTCATCTTTTTTTGACTTCATCAATTTATTCTTGAGTAATAAACTCTTCTCGGAAGTTACAAATCATGTTTATGAAGTGTATACAATCAGAGGAGTCTTCATCACATCAGGGACACTCATCCTCCTGATGAGGTTCTTGGCATGGAGAACACCATGGTGTTTCTTCTGTGTTGACCATTCCAACCGGGTTCAATGTGTCAAGAGCTTTTGCCTCTTGTTGAGGATTCAACCTCCAACTTGTGGCATCCCTCTATTGTCTAGTAAACTGACGTCTAAGGGTAGACTGATTTCTTTCCAAAGTGGTCAATTGACCCATGATCTAATTCTGAGCTTGGACAAACTGAGTACTCATTTGGTCTATCTTCTGAGTCAAGAGAGCATTTAGATTTGGTGTACTGCTATTGGAATCTTTGGTCTTTGCTTTTGTCTTGGCACGAGGACATTGAAAAGGGTCAAATATTGAGTCAAGAAGATTCTCTTCAATCTCTGTGCTATACTCTTTGGCTTGTGCCAAATTGGTGGGTGTTGGGTTGTTATATTCTTTAGAGTGAAATTCCAGTCGAGGTGGATCGACTAACAGTTGAAGTCGAGGTGGATCGATAGGAAGTCGAAGGTCGAGGTGGTTCAATTGGGTAAAAGTCAAAGTCAAAGATCGAGGTGGTTCGACTGGGTAAAAGTCGAAGGTCGAGTTGGTTCGACGTGGTAAATACATCAACAACAATTCTAAGAGGTCGACAGGCGGGCGTGTGACAACTGACTGAAGACCAAATGAAGGTCGACTGATAGTCGACTGTAACAAAATCTCAAGATTTGTGGGATTTGTACTGAATGATTTGCATGGATCTGTAACCATTTTTTGGGCTCCTTTTCTTTAGGTTTTTTCCTACTGTAAAT
This sequence comes from Picea mariana, assembly GCA_032191745.1. Lineage (NCBI taxonomy): Eukaryota > Viridiplantae > Streptophyta > Pinopsida > Pinales > Pinaceae > Picea > Picea mariana. The sequence goes on along the minus strand of JASDQU010237585.1, from coordinate 9,319 downwards.
CCTATAAAGAAGGCGTGTTGTAATGCTGTAAAAACTAATCTTTAGATGAAATCATAGATGATGTTGGTCATGTAGATGTAAGAGATGTAAGCCAAATTGGATACAGGTTTTTTCATATGCAAGAAAGAGGGTATGATGTCGATTGTGTCTTAGGTGTGGACCAAGGTTGGGCATGTAACATTTTATTCTGAATGAATAAGACAACAAGAGAGAAGAATGTTCAAGGAATGTTGGTTTTTCTAGTTTGGGTTTCTAGGGTAAAATCTCTATGTACTGTGTGTTTTCTTGTCATTTACTTTCTTGAGTAAATTTTTCTTCCTCTCTTCTACTAGGTTTAGCGTGGAATTATTCCTCATTTCCCAACATGAGGTATCATAGATTGGTTTAAAAACCTTGGATCTAAGCTAAACCCTAGGTTCAATAAGAGTCGTAAGTCTGAAGTCTTTAAAAGATTGTGTTAAAGAATGACAAGCAACTCGAGAATAGAGATCGAAAAATTCAATGGCCGAAATTTTGAGCTTTGGAAGATTAAAATTGAAGATCTCCTTATAGATCGAGAACAATGGACAACGGTTTGTCCAGGCACCATGCCAACAGGTATTTCGACGGAAGAATGGGAGAAAATTGAGAGAAGAGCAAGGAGTATGATTCGACTTTGTCTTGTAGATTCGGTGTTGCTGAATGTCTTAGGTGAAGATTTGGTCAAGAAATTATGGGACAAGTTGGGGAGCTTATACTAGTCGAAATCCTTGGTAAATAAGCTAGTTCTTAGAAAGAAACTGTATCTTCTAAGGATGAGTGAGGGTAGTTTGGTGACTGAGCATTTAAATATGTTTAATACTATTATAAGCTAGTTATCTTATGTAGATATTAAGATCAATGAGGAGGAGAAATGTATTAGCATATTATTTTCTTTTCTAGACTCATGGGATAGCTTAGTCACAACTATAGGTAGCAATACAACCACATTAGCACTAGAAGATGTGGTTGCATCTCTACTGTGAGAAGAAATGAGAAGGAAGAACATGGAAGGATCAACCAAATATGCTTTAGTGGTGAGAGGTCGATCGATTGACATAGATAAAGTAAAATTCTCTGGTAGAAAGTCTAAGTCGAAGGGTAGATCTAAATCCCATGTTCAGTCGATAGGAAGATGTTGGAAATGAGGTAAATAAGGGCATTACAAAAGGGATTGCAATCAAAGGAAATGGAAGTTAGTACAAGATCCAATGAGAAACAGTCCACTGAGAGAAATACGACTCCAGATAAGGGAGGCGATGTATACCTGGCATTGACCAGTATACAGTCGGATCAATATGCTTGGTTGATCGACTCAGGAGCATCCTATCATATGACACCACATGGAGAATGGTTCTACAAATATGAAAAATATGAAGGAGGAGACATGTTCTTGGGGGACGAGTCGACAACCAAAATTGTTAGACGAGGAAGAGTTCAACTGATACTGCAGGATGGAAGGAGTAGAACCCTTAGTCATGCTACACATTCTGAGTTTGGAAAGAAACATGATATCTGTCAACAAGATGAGTGATGCAAGGGTGCACACTCTATTTCAGAAGCATTCATACAAGATGGTCATAGGTGTGATGGTCTTAATGAAAGGAGTTTGTATTGGAACCCTATACAAGTTACTAAAGAGTGTCGACTCGATTGAATGCAACAACATTGTTGTTCTTGAAGTTGACTCGAATTTGACTCAACTCGACTCGACTCAGGATGAGTCGATTCAAACTGACTTGATAAGTCATCATAAAGTCGACCCAACCATGCCATGGCACGAGAGGATGAGACACATAGGAGAAAAATGAATTTGAGTTATGCATAATAAAGGTATGGTCGAAGACTTTCCTGCATGTAATTTAGAAGTCGACTTTTGTGAACATTGTATATATGGAAAACAAAGTCAGGTGATGTTCCCATCTAGAGCGACAAGGGAAAATGGGGTTCTAGAATTGGTTCATAGTGATGTGTTTGGCCCTATTTCAGTTCCTTCACTTGGTGGATCCCTGTATTATGTCTCCTTCATAGATGATTTTTCCAAGAAGACATGGATATATTTCCTGAGGAAGAAATCAGAGGTTTTCAAGAAATTCAAAGAGTTCAAATCTCTTGTAGAAAACCAAATAGTTAAGAAGATTAAGGTGTTGAGAACTGACAACAGTGGTGAATACCGTGGAAAATAATTTGATTAGTTCTGCAAGCAATGTGGCATATCATGTCAAACTACCACACAATATACTCCATAGAAAAATGGAGTTTCTAGATAATGAACAGAACATTAATTGGCAAGGCAAGGAGCATGCTAAGTGGTGTTGGGCTCACACAAGAATTTTAGGCGGAGGTAGTCGACACTGTAAAATATCTATTGAATATGTCTCCTTCTTCGACGCTATTCGACACGAATCCACATGAGGTATGGTTGGGTAAGAAGACTTCGGTTTCACATCTCAAAGTATTTGGTTGTGATGCATTTGTGCATGTTCCCAAGGAAAAGAGGAGCAAGCTGGACAATAAGGAATTCAAATGTATTTTCATTAGATATAAGCTATGGGATCCTGTATCAAGGAAAACAGTGTACAATTGAGATGTGGTCTTCAGAGAATTCAGAAGTAAGTCTAAGACTGAAGAAATTTTTCATACCAAGAATAATCTAGAGAAGGTGTGATTTGAACTAAGGAGCGAAGAAGAAGATTCAAACGAGTCGGTTGAATCAGAAGAAGAGGTGGAACAACCTACCCCAGTTGTAAGGAGGTTAGAAAGAGTAAGAAAACCAGTCGAAAGGTATATTCCGCCTCACTTATGTTCTGCATTCGTTTTAACTTCCACCGATGATGAGCCCAAGTTGACTGGGGAGGCAGTCGAATGAGAAGAGGGAAAACTTTGGAAGGATTCCATGGTCGAAGAGATGGAATTCTTGCACAAGAATGAGACATGGGACTTAGTCAAGTTACCTAGTGGAAGAAATATTGTCGGTAGCAAATGGGTATTCAAGAATAAGATGAATGCAATAGGTCAAGTAGAGAAATTCAAAGCTCGACTGGTAGCGAAGGATATTCCCAAGTTGAAGGAGTCGACTTCAGTGAGATTTTTTCCTTGCTGCAAAATTAACTTCCATTAGAGTATTAATGTCTTCAGCTACAACATTTGATCTGGAAATAGAACAGATGGATGTGCAGTCAACGTTTCTACTCGGGGACCTGGAAGAGGAAATCTACATGAAACAGCCTTAAGGATTTGTAGTAAAGGGAAAGAAAGAATTGGTGTGCAAACTGAAAAGATCCCTTTCTGGTCTAAAGCAATCACCAATGATGTGGTACCAAAATTTCGATACATACATCCTTAGTTTGGGATTTGTGAGAAGCAAAGTTGATCACTGCATATATTCCAAATAAGAATGTGGGTGTTTCATATATGTAGCATTGTATGTCGACGACATGTTGCTGATTGGAAATAGCATGAAGGCAATAAAGGAGGTGAGGAAGCAGTTATCCTCCAAGTTTGACATGAAGGATCTCAGTGCAGTGAACTTCATTATGGGAATAGAGATTAAGAGAAATCGAGCAACTAGAAAGTTATGGTTGAACCAGATGAAGTATATTGAAACAATATTGAAAAATTTCAACATGCAAGATTGCAAACCTGTGAAGATGTTAATTCATGTGGGAGCAAGGATAATTGTTGAACATTTTCCAAGGACACAAGACACAATAGAGGACATGGCACATGTTTCCTATGCAAGTGTTGTTGGTAGTCTAATGTATGATATAGTATGCACTCGACCAGACATTTCCCATACAGTGGGAGTGTTGAGTAGATACATGTCGACACCTGGGAAGGAGCACTAGACAATTGTCAAGAGAGTATTCAGGTATTTGTGTGGCACAAAAGATTATGCTATATGCTATCAAGGAAAACTTGGAGGTTATAGTGAATTAAATGTACATGGCTTTGTCGACATCGACTGGGATAGAGATCTGGATTAACGAAGGATGACCAATGGATATGTATTCAAAATGTTTAGTGGAGAAATCAACTAGATGAGTAAGCGACATGAGGTCGTAGCCCTGTCAACAACAGAAGTTGAATACATGGAAACCACTCACGGAAGCAAAGAAACAATACGACTGCAAAGGTTGTGTTCAGGAATTGGGTTTGAGCATAGAGCTATGAAGATAAGTTGTGACAGTCAAAGCACAATATTTCTGGCAAATAACCTAGCTTATCATTCTAAGACTAAGCATGTTGATGTAAAATACCATTTCATGAGAGACACGGTGGAAAATAACAAGGTGTTGCTGGAGAAAGTAGACATGTTGGAAAACATATTAGACTCTTTGACCAATTCTATGAGTGCTATGAAGTTCTCTTGGTGCAGAGGACATTGCTACCCTGGGTCTGTGATCGAGAGTTCAAAGGTCTCCTAGTTTCAACATAGAAAACA
>JASDQU010237581.1:17027-28101 GCA_032191745.1 Picea mariana | reverse complement strand
CATCTATGAATGAAAAAGCTGCTCCCCCTCTTCAAGATCTGTTGGTTCTTCTGGTTGAATTGTTACGTTCACGAAAATAGCAGTGGGGTCTACATCAATGATCTGTCTTCTACTAGTATTTTCTAAATTGGATTCCTAATCAGGGTTCGAATCCTTGTCTTCGATCTCAACCACTAATGACTTCTTTGAGCAACATTCATCAGTGTTTTGCCAGGGGATTTTGTGGAAATCACACCACTTCCCAGTGTTGTTCTTCGTCTTCCCATGACCCTTCTTTTCCTGTGGCTTGGACTAGTTTTCAGGAGGTTTTTTGTTAAGGTCGTCTTTATCATACTTTGGTTTTTTTGGATTTGCAAACCCAAACTCTCGCTTTTTCGGGTGCTTAAATATCTTCTCGATGTTAACTACATATCGATAAGCAACACCCAGTGATGTATCTGTGTAGATACCCATGGTATTTCATAACCAAATGTCGCTCGGAGTCTTTGATACTCAGCTTGGTGCGCAAGGTATGGAAGGTATTGGTGAACTCCAAAACCACTTGTCCCCTCTCTTGCCGCAGTGTGGTCCATCTTATGTATTGGTCTTCATAGTTTCCAACATGGTAATATTGTTCTCTGACTACATCCACAAAAATGTCCCGAGTGGTCTCGGCCCCATATATTCTAGACCCCTATGTGGAAATTTTCTACCAGTAAGTTTCCCACCAATGTTTGACATGGGGGAGATCCTTAAGGAGTTCAAAGGTGTTCTTTTCCTTGTAGGAAAATTTGTGAATAGAGAAATATCCTTCTATCAGATTTAACGATTTGTCTAGGACATCTGCATCTATCTATCCTTCAAATACAATAATATCAAAATTAAATTATACCCTGAAAGGAAAGGTGCCTCCAAAGTGGCCTCTTGATGAAGACGCGTCAGTTGTTATCAACAGGCATTGAAGGATGTGGGAAAAATTCTCCATCGTTTCGTCCCTATATCGCATGAGTGCTTGCTCAAGCAACAGATTAATAAAATATTCTACTCTGTCATTTTTCTTTTCTTCCTCCATGGGGGGTTTCTTGGGCATACGAGAATGATTTTACTCAAGAGAGACAAGCTCGAGACCCAACTTTCTATACTCTCACCTCGTCAGGGACATGCATTGAAAAACGATCAAGAGCATCATTCTCTGATACCACTGATCAATATTATTTTTGGCACGAAATGAGAGCAAAGATATAATAAAGAAATGTGCAGATATGTATCATATATCCAACAATATAAAAAAATTATATCAAAGATATAAACACAAAGATACAATAATACACAATTTCTATTAATGTGCGAAATGTACAGAATTGTAAAAATACAGAGTGAAAGACTCGCTAGAATGGTGGAAGCTTATCTCTGAGAAGAGATGTAATGGATACTCACATTCACAAGAAGATGATTGTTATAATGAGGATCCAAAGGCCTTTTTAACATAACTAAAATCCAAAACCTTGACCTCGAAAGATAAAAATCCAAAAGGTTTGTGGGCCCTGATGGGGGTAGTTGATACGTCAACTTCCCGAGGGCATAAATTTTGCATAAGACCTATGTTTGGGGCGCTCGATACACCATTGGAAATTTATAACCGAGAAGAACAATTTTCGATTGGCCTAGGCTAGTGCTATAAGTAGTCACTTGGGCCGAAAAACAACAAAAAACGTCGTTTAGGGCCTCAAAATGGCTATGGAAGTTTAGAACCAGAAAAACTATCGAAAAACTGCCAAGGTGGAAAACTATTTTTCAAGCTAGTGGAATAGGTGGGTGGCAACTGATATCCACCTGGATCAGGTAGTCAACAGGATGATTTTCCATATCCTATAAATGTATAATTCCAAACATCCATGCACATGGGATGAAAGTCTTCCTTATGTTCAACATAACTGCAACAAAGCCCTCTATAGCTCTATTGGCCAAAACCATTTTCAGGTGTGCTTGGGGTTCCNTATACTCTGACCTCGTCAGGGACATGCATTGAAAAACGATCAAGAGCATCATGCTCTGATACCACTGATCAATATTATTTTTGGCACGAAATGAGAGCAAAGATATAATAAATAAATGTACAGATATGTATCATATATCCAACAATATAAAAAAATTATATCAAAGATATAAACACAAAGATACAATAATACACAATTTCTATTAATGTGCGAAATGTACAGAATTGTAAAAATACAGAGTGAAAGACTCGTTAGAATGGTGGAAGCTTATCTATGAGAAGATATGTAATGGATACTCACATTCACAAGAAGATGATTGTTATAATGAGGATCCAAAGGCCTTTTTAACATAACTAAAATCCAAAACCTTGACCCCAAAAGATAAAAATCCAAAAGGTTTTTGGGCCCCGAAGGGGGTAGTTGATACGTCAACTTCCTGAGGGCATAAATTTTGCATACGACCTATGTTTGGGGCGCTCAATACACTGTTGGAAATTTATAACCGAGAAGAACAATTTTTGATTGGCCTAGGCTAGTGTTATAAGTAGTCACTTGGGCCCCAAATCCCTAAAAAATGTCGTTTAGGGCCTCAAAATGGCTACGGAAGTTTGGAACCAGAAAAACCATCGAAAAACTGCCAAGGTGGAAAACTATTTTTCGAGCTAGTGGAATAGGTGGGTGGCAACAGATATCCACCTGGATCAGGTATTCAACAGGATGATTTTCCATATCCTATGAATGTATAATTCCAAACATCCATGCACATGGGATGAAAGTCTTCCTTATGTTCAACATAACTGCAACAAAGCCCTCCATAGCTCTATTGGCCAAAACCAGTTTCAAGTGTGCTTGGGGTTCCAACCATTGGCCCCCATTGATGTAGATATTACCATTGCATACGCATAGGAAGAGTCCTCCCATGCTCATACAGAGGTTGATCGGGAAACCAAATTTGTTGAGCGCATGTTGGCACAAGGGGAGACCCAGGGTTCAATGCTTCAACAATGCGCCAAAAAAACCCTAACTACTAGCCCTTTCGGCAACACCTGCGAAGCATGCGACGTCTCACCCAAGGTAGAGGCAGGGGGGTTACAGGACACAGGTGTTTGTTGTTGGATTACTGAGAGGGGGGGTGAATCAATAATAGCATAATTATAATCCTTTTTCTTCAAATAATCCAAGTGTTATATCAATGTAGAATTGTTATCCAATAATGAGCAATAAGAAATGAAAAATCACACACATACGCAATACACCAGTGTTTTACATAAAAACCCAAATCGGGAGAAAACCACGAAATTCTTTTTCTTATATGTATTGAAGAATTACATTCATTGGAAGCACCAACTTCCTTTGTTTTCCAATTGCAATTCGAAGGAGGCTCCAAACCCCTAGTTTCTCAGGATATAACCTGAGGGAAGCTCCAACTACCCAATTCTCTGGCTACAACCAAAAGGAAGCTACAACCCCCTATGTTCTCTGGCTACAATCAGAAGGTGGCTACAACCATTTGTCCTTGCCCCATCCAACTACCCTGAAGTAGAAGTAGAATGATGGAACCATTGTCACACTATCACTCTGAGATATACTGATGTAAACCTGTACCAGTAAACCTAAATAATTCATCAACCATGCATCAACCTATACCTCAACCTGTAATCAACCTATACCATAAACAAGTGCATCAACCATGCACAAAAATGTACCATAAACAAGTGCATCAACCATGCACCAACCTGTACCAAACAATATGTAATCAACCTGTACCATAAAAAGTGAAACCAACCATGCACAAAGTATGTATAAATCATGTGTCAACTACTCATCAACTATGACTCATCAATATGTACCAACATCATCAGCTATACACCTCATGTATGTGCCAACTCATCAACTACTTGTCTCAACCATGTACCCAAATTGTACCTCAACCAAACGCCCTCATCCATTTCATCATCCAAATATGATTTATAACTCTGTAATATACCTGGTGTATATAATCACATACCTGCAAACCTTCCTTAACTTTAAACAACAAGAGACTAGCATTTACATCAATGTTTTCTTTAGTCTCACATGAATAGTTTTGGATTAGTCAACAACCCTAACTTGAAATAATAATAACTTTGTACTTGTAATGAATATAGATATGAAACTGATATACAATGTTCTTCAGTGTGTTTTTATGCAATTCCTCTATGTTTCACTACTTGGAACCTCTCAGAAAAGTACTTATAGAAAAAATGGCATACCTTGTTGAATTCTGGCTTATTCTAGAGAGCAACCTTGTAGAGAGTTCCCCGCATGGAATATTTGTTGAATCAATATGAAAATATTACAAAGAATACTACAGACTTTACTATAACCAACACATTTTGTATTACATAATTTGGATCTTTTATGAATAAGTTATGACGTTTTTACCCGAAACACTTGTTTTTGACTAGTTTCAGGACTAGCCACAAACCCTATTTTCCATGAAGTGTAACTCCAAAAATAAAAAGACCCACAATATGAATTTTTTACCATGGATACTTGGATATGTTTCCTCAATGGCATAGAAATTGCACAGTCTAAAACATTCTAGAAAAAAAGTTATTGCGAAAATGGTGAGATGACCTGTAAATAACATACCTTAGAAAGCATCATCAAAATAATTTATCCTTCCTTTAATTCCAGCCTTCTTTTCTTCACCTTCCCTTAGAAATTCATCTTAGATATCCTTTCATTACCTCAGAAACCTGTAGGTATTCAATATTCTCAAGTGTTTATAAAATGAGAGAGCCTTGCCTCTTATTTATACTCTCCAAGTAGCTTCCTTAAAAACATCTTCTAGGTCACTTTGCCCACTTTCCTTATTTTAGGGTTAACCCACTTCTAATTTATCCATTAAATTTATTATTTAAACAATTTATTTTGTATTCACTTTCAATTAGAGTACACTCATCAATTCACTTTATTATTTACCTTCTAAAATCTCTTATACCACTTTGACTACTTTAACCTTTTGGGGCTTCTAGATGACATAAGAGGGTCCTCCAACTTCGTAAGGCCATAACTCTCAAATCGTGAGGAGTTATGTGATGTTACGCATACCACCAGAAATGGAATGACATGTACCATACATATAGAATAGTATTACCTACAAATATCAAAACCCATACCATTATCCATAAAACAAACTTGGGTCCATTACCCAAACCTGGGTTCTCCAACTTCTCATGGCCATAAATCTCTAACCGTGAGGAGTTATGTGACGTTCCACATACCATCGGAAATGGAATGACAAACACTATCCATCTAGGATAGTTTCAATGAAAAATTCACTGACCTTCATCTCATTATTCCACAAATAAGAATGGGTTATCTAACCATACGTCTAGGATAACTCAATCCCCAAAGTGTCTTCCCGTGAGGGATTTCACCATAAGGGGACCACTTTGGAGTTCATCCATTTCTACTTATTATCAACCATGACAAGAAAATAATGAGTCATATTTACATCAAAAAATCTTGGGTCCATTACCCAACCTTTGTGCTATGGGGCTTTCTTCAAGGGTTGACATCAATAAAAACCAACCTTAATCAACAATCTCCCCCTTTGGCATTGATGGCAACACTCTGATGCAATACTGAAATCATATCACTCATGCTCCCTATGGAACCATGACTCTGTCCTCTACATCTGATAAATATGCTCCCCTTGGAACCATGCCTCTATCCTCTACATCTGATAAATCTCTCCCCCTTTGTCATCAATGGCAAAGGTATCTTTCCATCCGAGGTTGTTCCCCCTGACTGAAATGTCTTCTTATGGTGCTTCCTCATGTACATCTAAGACATATAAGATAATCATTCAAAATCATTCATTTTGGAGTATAAATAACTCTGAGTATCTCGTGCAGATACTCAAAGGCTTCTCGTGGAAGTGGTTTTGTACATATGTCTGCCACTTGTTCTTCTGTGCCCACATACTCAACTCTGATGTTCTTTTCTGCAACCTGTTCCCGTAAAAAGTGATACTTGATTGGAATGTTCTTCATCTTGGAGTGCATCACTGGATTCTTTGAGATATTGATGGCACTTGTATTATCACAATATATTGGAATGGGCTCATCATACTCAACCTGTATATCTGTCATAGTTTGTTTCATCCAAAGAACCCATGTACAACATGATGTTGCTGAAATGTACTCTACCTCGGCTGTAGATGAGGATACTGATGATTGTTTCTTTCTTATCCATGATACCAAACACTCACCCAAGTAGAGTGTTGCTCCATTGGTGCTTCGTCGGTCATCAATACAACCTGCCCAATCTTCATCTGCGTAGGCAATAAGTGATAGATCCTTTCCTTTTCGATACCATAATCTAAAATCTTATGTTCCTTTGAGATATCTGAAAATCCTCTTCACTGCTAATACATGTGATTCCTTTGGTGCTACTTGAAATAGTGCCTCATGGCCAAATGCTTGCATTACATCTGGTCTTGATGTTGTCACATATAGTAGGATACCAATCATTGACCTGTATTTCCTCTTATCTATAGACTTTGAATCATCATCTTTTCTCAACTTGCAACTAGTTTTCATGGGAGTGATAATTGGTTTGTAATCTTCCATACCGAACCTTTTTATCATTTCTCTGATATACTTGGTTTGAGAAATAAAAATTCCTTGGTTTATTTGTCGTATTTGAAGTCCCATAAAGAAGGATAGTTCTCCAAGTAATGACATTTCAAATTCATTATGCATATCTTATGCAAATTTCTGTCTTAACCTGTCATCATCACTACCAAAAATAATATCATCAACATAAACTTNGCAGATACTTATCTAGTCTAGAGTACCATGCTCTAGGAGCCTATTTTAGACCATACAAGGCCTTCTTTAATTTACACACATAATATGCATTTTCTGACAATTGAAATCCTTCTGGTTGTTCAATGTAGACTTCTTCTTCAAGTTCCCCATTAAGAAAATCTTATTTTATGTCCATTTGATACATATTAATGTTTTTGGAGCATGCATAAGCTAAAACACTGGTAACCTGTCCATATTCATTCAATTTATTCCTTAAGACCCACTTTGTGTCGATCACATTCTTATTCTTTGGTCTTGGAACCAGTTCCCAAGTGTTATTTTTCTCTATTTGATCCAATTCTTCATCCATGGACTTATTCCAAGATTCATCCTTGCTAGCTTCTTCAAAACAGTTTGGTTCAATTGTAGATAAAAGTGCTAGGTGTGTTTGTTCTGGTGAACAAATTCTTCTTCTAGTCTCAACTCCTGCATCTTTGTTTTCGATAATCTGATCTGAAGGATGATTCTTCTGTACTCATTTACTGGGTGTCTTTGGAGACACTTGTTGAACTTGTTCTTCTTCTTCTTCTGTCAAATTCTCTTCATCTTCCTCTTCTTCTTCTTTTTTATCTTTTGCTTCTTCTTCTAAGGGTTGTTTCATTGATTCATTTTCTTCCTTTGATTTTGGCCTACCTATTTCATCAATTGTTACGTTGATTCTTTCCACAACTTTTTTCAATCTTAGATTGTAACACTTGTATTCTTTCCTTGTACTTGAGTAACCAATAGGTACTCCTTTTTCCACACGAGAGTCAAACTTTCCCATTCCGCCATATTCTCTTTTGATATAGCATTTGCTTCCAAAAACTCTGAAGTGATTTACATTTGTTGTCTTCCTTTCCATAGTTCGTAAGGATTTTTGTCAGTGTTGTTTCTAAGAATTACTTTGTTTTGAATGTGAAATTTTGTATGCACTGCTTGTGTCCAAAAAATATCTATCAATTTCGAATCCATTAACATTGTTCGAGCCATTTCCTATATTGTCATGTTCTTTCTTTCAACAACTCCATTCTATTGAGGTGTCCTAGCAACGAAGAATTTCCTTTTCATTCCATGATTGCTGCAGTAGTCCATAAATTAATTTGAGGTGAACTCTCCTCCATTATTAGATCTCAAACGTTTTATTTTTGAATCCATTTCATTTTCAACCATTTCCTTGTAGATCTTGAAGTTTTCAAAAGATTTTGACTTCTTCTTGAGAAACCAAACTGTAGTCATTCTTGTATAATCATCAACTAATAACATGAATTATTTCTCACCTTTTATGCCCTTTGTTTTAGTTGGTCCAACTAGATCAATATGCACAATTTCTAGTGGTCTTGTTGTTGAATATTCCTTTGATTTAAACCTGGTCTTTGTTTGTTTTCCTTGCTGACAATGCTTGCATAAAGTGTTGGTTGGTTTCATGATCTAGGGCATTTCTCTGACTGCTTCTCTTTTGCTAACTTTGACAAGGTTATCAAAGTGTATGTGCCCCATTCTTCTGTTCCATAGCCAACTTTCATCTTCCTTTCCTAGAAAACACTTTTCATTTCCAATTTCACTTAACACATATATGTATCTTGAAGTTTTTGCAGCTGTAGTGACTAATTTCCCTGAACCTTCTTTTCTTATCTCACACTTTTGTGAATCGAAAGTAACTTTATGACCTTGGTAACATATTTGACTCACACTTAGAAGATCATGTTTCATATCTTCTACTAGTAGAACATTTTCTGCCTTTTCATTATTGTTCCCAATTCGGACTGTGCCTTTTCCAATGATTTTGGCTAAATCATCATTTCCAAAGGAGACCGATCCATCTCTTTCCTTTCGTAATGTAAGAAACTTGTCTCTATCACCTGTCATGTGTTTTGAATATCCACTGTCAACATACCAACCACATTTATTTTTCTTAGTTGTTAGAGCAATTGTTCATTCTTCATTGCTATACTGATCTTGCTTTCTTATCCATTTCATTTTTTGAGGTTCTTTTTTGTGACTATTCTTTTTATGTTGAGGTTATTTAGGAAGGACTGCCATTCTGCAATCTTTGGCCATGTGTCCAAAATTGAAACATTTGTAACATTCCACTTCAGTTCTTAAAGATTCAAACCTGCTGTAACTTCTTCTCTATGTTTCACTAGGTCTTCTTGAATAACCCCTTTGTGTATGACTCTCAAAGTTGTTATTGTTCATGTTGTTAGCTCTGTAATTCATAGATTTATGTCCAAAAGTATTACATGCATAACATAAACCAAAAAATATGGTTTGATACTTGGGAGTTGAAGATCTTCTGAAAGGAGGTGCTCTTATGAATCCTTCTTCTTCTTGAGGCCTATCTGTCTGTTGTTGATTCTGAAATCTAAATCTTCTTGGTGGAGGAGTGTCCCTATAATCTTCCTTGTATATCTTCCTATCCCCTTTGATTCTTTCTACATAAATTTTTGGATATGTTTCTTGTTTTTTTGTTTTGGAGCTTGATCCCTTTTCTAACTGATTGTATCTAAGTCTAGACTTGTCAAGATGAGATTTTTGACTATTGATAATGTCATCCAGAACGTTTGAGCTATTCTTCATATTTTTCTTTTGAATATCCTTTCTTAGTGTGACAATCTTTGCTTCCAAGTTTCCAATGATCCTATCCTTTTCTTCTAGCTTTTCTTTGAGTGCTTCATCAATTCTTTTATCTTCTTCTATTTGAACCTTCAATTTTGTGATCATTTGTTCTAGTTCTCGAGTATCCTTTTTCTTTTCTAGTTCTGCTTGTAGTTTCTTGTTTTTCTTCTTTTCTCTTCTGATAACTTCTATGGCACACATTAATTATTCTCGATAGTCAACTTCTTCTTCTTCAATTTATTCTTCAACTTCTTCATATTCTTCCTCGGCTTCTTCATATTCTTCTTCAGAGTCTTCTTTGTCAGAGTCTTTTACTGCCATGAATAGAACTCTTCTTGTCTCACTTTCACTGACTTCATCTTCATCTGATGATGAGATGTCTTCTTTGGTGCATAATATTTTCTTGAAAACTTTCTTTGTAGTTCTTTTTCCTTTATATGTTTGTTTGCCTTTTAAGTAACCTTCATCATTTCTCTTTTTATTATGAGGGTATTTGTTAGCAAAATGGCCAATACCATCACTATTAAAATAGATTAAAGGAAGCTTACCTCTATACCTATCGTCGGTTCCCTTGTTCACTCTTTTGACGAAGTTGGCCAGTTCTTCATCATCTTTCAAGATGTCACTACTACTGCTATATTCTTCTTGTTCCTTTTTCTTTTGCTTTGATCTTTTGCATGATTTAAACGTTGCTTCTTTTACATATGGATTTTCTTGTTCAGTTCTCATTTCATATGCTATGAAGATTCCATGTAGTTCGTCCATGCTTATTGAGTTTAGATCCAATATATCTTCTAGTGTTGATATCTTAGGGTTAAATCGCATAGGAAGAGATCTTAGTACCTTTTGAACAATTACAGATTCTTTGATTTCTTCTCCCAATCCTATGATTGCATTCACTGTTTCATTGACTAGTAAGAAGTAGGTTGCAATATTCTCATATTCCTTCATTTTTAGTTGTTCGAACTGATCTCTATAAGTTTTAAGCTTTGCTTCTTTGAATTTTGTATCTCCTTCATAAATATTTTGAAGCTTGTCCCAAATCTCTTTAGCAGATTTACAATGTGCAATTTTGGTGAATACCGTATCACTAAGACCATTCAAAAGTGAATTTTTGGCTTTGGAATTATTCTCACCGAGTTTCACTGCTTTGTCATTTGTTGGTGGAACTATTGGTGATGTGTATCCATCTACAATTGATTGCCAAACTTGAAATCCCCGTGCCTGTATATATGTCTTCATCCTTATGCTCCAAAAAGCATACTTCTATCCATCAAACTATGGTATTCCATTTTTATACAAGTTGGTACTCTCCATCATCTACCTTTCAGTGGTTAAACTGATTTTGGAAGGAAACTGCTCTGATACCAATTGTTGGATTACTAAGAGGGGGGGGGGTGAATCAATGATAGCGTAATTATAATCCTTTTTCTTCAAATAATCCAAGTGTTATATCAATATAGAATTAGTATCCAACAATGAGCAATAATAAATGAACAATCACACACATACACAGTACACTAGTGTTTTACGTGGAAACCCAAATCGAGAGAAAACCACATAATGTTTTTTCTTATATGTCTTAAAGAATTACATTCATTGGAAGCACCAACTTCCTTTGTTTTCCAGCTACAACTA
>JASDQU010237581.1:0-16927 GCA_032191745.1 Picea mariana | reverse complement strand
AACTACATGTCTCAACCATGTACCCAACTTGTACCTCAACCAAACACCCTCATCAATTTCATCATCCAAATATGATTTATAACTCTGTAATAGACCTGGTGTGTATGATCACATACCTACAAACCTTCCTTAACTTTAAACAACAAGAGACTAGCATTTACATCAAAGTTTTCTTTAGTCTCACATGACTAGTTTTGGATTAGTCAACAACCCTAACTTGAAATAATCATAACCTTGTACATGTAATGAATAAAGATATGAAACTTATAAACAATTTTATTCAATGTGTTTTATGCAATTCCTCCTAGTGTGACTACTTGGAACCTCTCAAAAAAGTAGTTATAGCAAACATGACATACCTTGCTGAATTCTGACTTATTCTAGAGAGAAACCTTGTAGAGTGTGCCTCGCACAGAATATTTGTTAAATCGATCTTAAATTGTTACAAAACATACTATAGAATGTACTCTAACAAAAACATTTTGTTTTACTGAATTTGGATCTGTTATGAAGAAGTTATGACGTTTTTACCCGAAACACATGTTTTTGATGAGTTTAAGGACTAGCCACAAACCCTATTTTCCACAGAGTGTAACTCCAAAAATAAAATGAACCACAAGATAGATTTTTTACCACAGATACTTGGATAGGTTTTCGCAATGGCATAGAAAAATAACGGTATAAGTCATTCTATAAACAAAGTTATTGCAAAAATGGTGAGATGACCTGTAAATAACATACCTTAGAAAGCATCATCAAAAGAATTTATCCTTCCTTGAATTTTGGCCTTCTTTTCTTCACCTTCCCTCAAAAAATCGGCAAATATATCCTTTGGTTACCTTAGACACCTGTAGGTATTCAATATTCTCAATTTTTTCTAAAATGAGAGAGCCTTGCCTCTTATTTATACTCTCCAAGTAGCTTCCTTAAAAACATCTTCTAGGTCACTTTGCCCATTTTCCTTATTTTAGGGTTAACCCACTTCTAATTTCTCCATTAAATTTATTATTTAAATAATTTATTTTTTATTCACTTTGAATTATAGTACACTCATCAATTCACTTTATTATTTACCTTCTAAAATCTCTTAAACCACTTTGATTACTTTGACCTTTTGGGGCTTCTAGATGACATAAGAGGGTCCTCCAACTTTGTAAGGCCATAACTCTCAAACCGTGAGGAGTTATGTGACATTCCACATACCACCAGAAATGGAATGAAATGTACCATCTATATAGAGTATTATTACCTAAAAATATATCAAAACTCATACCATTATCCATTAAACAAACTTGAGTCCATTACCCAAACCTGGGTTCTCCAACTTCTCATGGCCATAACTCTCTAACCGTGAGGCGTTATGTGACATTCCACATACCACTGGAAATGGCATGAAAAGAAATATACATATAGGATAGTTTAAATGACAAATTCACTAACCTTTAGCTCATTATTCCACAAATAATCATGGGTTATCTAATCATACTTCTAGGATAACTCAATCTGCAAAGCGTCTTCCCGTGAGGGATTTGACCATAAGGGGACCACTTTGGAGTTCATAAATTTCTACTTATTATCAACCATGACAAGACAATAATGAGTCATATTTACATCAAACAATATTGGGTCCATTACCCAACCTTTGTGATACGGGGCTTTCTTCAAGGGTTGACATCAATGACAACCAACCTTAATCAACATTTGTAAGAAAGTTGGGACATAGATATGTGATAGCAACACTTCACAGATTACTCTATTAAAATTTAGAATATGACAAGAATTATTTCATTATCTTTATTAACATCATATAACAAACCCTAATATGGATCGACGCAGTAACAACAATGATAAGCATTTACACCACTTAGCACATAGCATTAAGTTATATCTAACATTCATTCGTCCTTAACACATGTAAATCACTAAGAAAAAACAGATCTATCTATCATACATAACATTTAAGGAAATGAGAAGATTCATAACATAACCAAAAAAGTGCAAAGAAAACCAAAGTCACAAGATCTACGTGGTTCACCCCAGTGTGGGGCTACATCCACCAACTGCTTTGTCTTCTTTATTATTCTTCAATCTATTTCATTTAGTTTCTCTTGTGCACTAAGCCATAGAGCCAAGCTTTGCACCAGATGATAGATCTCCGCACTGAGCACCAGATCCTCCTTCCAAACTTGGTCAAGGCACAAAGATAACTTCTCTATTGAGAATAGAGTGTTACTCACATACATTCCATGGTACAAAGCCGCTCAAAACTACTTGCACTTAACTCCACAAGTTATTTTCTACTTCTACCCTACATTCTTACTTATTTATACTTTTACAATAAGGCCTAATCATGGGTAAACCCCATGGGACGACATCCCATAACCCATTAAAAAACCCTAAAGAACCCCTTTTTGGGTCCACATATCTCGCAAAATAAGTGAGATCTGCAATCTCAGCTCTGCCTGGGCACTACATCTTCGACTAGCTTGTCGAAGTACAAAAGTGGTCCAAACCTAACCAAGGTTTCATCAATCCTTGGTCAAGGGCCAACATGCCCCAAACACTCATCTGTGACTCATCCCAAGTCACTCATGTATGGGCAATGTTGCTTCGAAGGCCTCAAGCTTCACTTGAGTTTCCTCGACTTGATGCTTCGCCTGAGCCTCCTACTCAGCGATTTCCTAGATTGTTTGCGTTGTAAGAGGACCTTCTACGTGTTGTTCCACTATTGAAACCACTTGGTACAGTTGCGAGCCTTGTCCCTCAATTTCTTTGAACACCTTGCAGGCTTCATCCTGCAATGGTTCCAGCTTCTGCGTGACTTCCATTACTCTTCCCTAGATGGCAGTAATTTGTTGTTGGACTGCACACTACTCCTGGGATATTTTCATTCTCTTGACTACAATGAGTAGCTTCATTTTTTCCTACATGAAGAATGCCTACTATTGTGCCTCTTGTAGTTGTGCTTCCAACTTCCTTAGCTATGGATCTTCTGCGAGGCATTCACAATTCTACGCACTTATATGACTCAATTGTTTTCACTTTGAGGGGAGGGCCCTTATCCTTATTACTGTGTTCTTGGCAGTTTCTTCACTTTTATTGCACACTTCCTGTGGGGTTCTCAGTACTGCTTGGACCTCCAACTCTGTTATCCTCACTTGAAGCTATTGGATGGTCTCGGGGAGCTTCACCACTTGAGCCTCGACTAACTCATGTTCCTCCTTTTCCAAACCCGACACAGAGTGACATGATTTACTCATAGCATCCTTAACCATGGTACGTTCTGTGATAAAATGTTCCTTTTCTCTATATAGCTTCACTTTGTCCTCCTGGATCATCTCCCAAAACTCTTCTTTCTCGTTTTCATAGGCAGTTACACAGTACCGTGCTACGTGTAATTTCTCTAAGACTTCATCTTTTTCTTGTTTCAAGGATTTTGTAGCCTTCTCCTTTTCTTCCTAGATTCTCTAAAGTCAAACCTTTGTCACATCTGCTAGTCTTCTCAATCGGGATGGCTCATCCCCCAATTTTGCAATCTGTGATGATGAAGGCTCAGTAGGTATTGCGCGAACCAAACAAATATCTTGTCATATTTCCTTTAGTTCCTTCTTGATCCTTCCATAGAACTCCTCCTGCTTCATGCCATATCTATGCAAGATGTCCTCAGAAGAATCCTCCATAGCTCTGCAGATCAAACTGATATCATCCTTCATGAGCATGGCCTCTAACTAGGGCCTACTAGCTCACGTCTTCTTTCTTGCTGAAGGTTTATGCAGAGAAACCTTCTTCATCTGCGATGTTCCTATTTCAACAGAGGTATCTTTCAGTGGTGTAGCTTCGCCTTCTCATTTCTTTTCTCCTTAAACCCCTCCTCCTTGTCTGTTTTCTTCATATACTCCTCCTAGAGAGATAGATCTTTTTTCTTCAGAGGCGTTGTCCTCCTCATCAATCTATATATTCTGGATTTATTCCTTCTTTTTCTTCTTCTTTGTCCCACTGGACTGTCTGACGTGCTCAACCTGGGTGACCCTGGGGCTTCCTATGGTGTCGGTGTCAGAGAGTTCTGCATCAACAACAGGTACAAGGAACTCCTCTGGCCACTCCTTTGTGATCTTCTCCATGACATCATATGTTAGCTTATAGTATGATTGTAAATCTTCCTTTCTCTCATCTTTGCCCGCGGTAATATATATGAAATGTGGATCTCGGGGAAACTTCACAAATGGTCAGTACTAGTGCAAGGTGCATGGTGTCATGCGTGGAAATGCTTCAATGTCAACCTTCAATTGCTGATAATACGCATGGAACATAGAATTGGAATGCCACTACTTTGACATATCGTTTGTGTGCCACAAGGTAGAAAAACTAGTGGCCAACGACTCTGATGGTTCGATCTTCGGAAAGGTGTCTCCTTCAGGCATTTTCCAAGTGACAAATGCGATCAAAATGATCAGCTAGCTGAAGTGGAATTCGTATCTCAAATCTTGAGCTTCACGACAATCCTTACTGTTTTCATTGACAAGGTAACTCACCCAGTTCATTTGCATACCCTCCACACATTTTCCTACGAGGTCCACCACGAACTCGATGACCTGTGTGGGGAATTTCGTTCTTACAAGATTTCCATCTATGAGTTGGCAAGTGAGGCGCACTGCACCATCCTGTATAGAGGCTACCTTGTAGCCTCGCTTTCCTTTTTCGAATTCGTTGTAAGGTTCCTTGATGCACTGTGCCAGGGAGCGGTCTAAGGCCTTCCTTGGATAAAACTACTGAGGGTCAGGTCCCTGCATGCTTAATCCTATAATCAAGTGGATCAATGTCGAATCCACAGTAATCTGTTGGTTGAGCCACAGGTATCCACCATGGTATCACGACAAGAGGATTTTAACACAATATTTAACCTCCTGGTGGCGGCCAAAATGGGGAATCTTCATCACATTTAGCACACTGGACTGCGTCAGCTCCTTAATCCATGGCTGGGAGACCAGGCGAGGATTCTTCCTAGTTGTCTTCGTTAAGTATCAGTGGGGTGCGAGCATAGCATAGTTCTTTTTGTCACCCAGATTGAAATCGTTGTTCTTTAGTAACGGGATCTGTCTCAACTGACTTCCAACTATGCGTATTCCTTTCAGAATGTACATGGTGATCAAGGTGTACTCGTAATCTTGTGGGATGTTTTCACGGTTAACCGCGCCAGCCAAAGGTATGATATACTCTAGTAGGATGGACAGGATCTACTTTGCATTATCCAGATCATCGCGATGCTTACTTCGCTGCTCAGTTGCGAGGTTAGCACGGCCAAAACAACGTCTAGTCGAAGGGGAAGCCTGCAGTCCACTAGTCAATGATTCCTAGACACCTTTAGATAATTGTATGTCAGCCATTATCTTCCCGAGGTTATCCTCGACAGACTTCTCTAATGCACTAGGTTTGCCTAACATTCTCACTTTTAAACAGATAGGTCGGGGTAAGTGAACGAACAGGAGGGGTAGATAAACATATGGCAAGGTGTAGCTTCTGATAGCACAACTCGACACACAATCAATTATCTTCTTGGTTTAGTTAATCACAGGTGGCAAAAATTGGTCTCAACGCAGCATCCGACAGGTTAAATAAGTGAGGCACCGTAACATATTCTTTCAATGGGTAGGAATGCTTCCATCAATGTGAATCTCTCCATTATGGAGTGGTCTCAACGTCCCAAAAGCGGTCCATCCGACCATAAATATGTTTCCTAGCCATTTCATAGCATTGTTCTAATGGGAAGGAAGCTTCCAACAATCATATAGCTTTGCCAGAGCGAAGTCCCATTCTGTGTGGTTCTGTCTCCTGTGAGGTTCCAGTCTGTGAACTCTTCCATCTATTCTTTGTAGCTTCTTACAGCTTTTCCAACATAGATTTCTTTTTATTGATCTTCCTTGCCTTCTTTCCTATGATCTAAGTCTCTAACTATTTCGGGAATCCTCTTTCCATTCTTATTTTTATCTTCTCCTAGCGTAGTGACTTCACACTGTTGATGTTCTCTCAAAGGGTCTGAAGTTAATATCCCTTCTCTTTAAACTTTCTGGGTGGGTATTATGCTTTCTTGCATAGATGGGTCCTTCAAACCTTCTTTCATTCTTTCAACCTTGATAGCTAATTCTCTTGCCTTCTGTCCCTCCTGCGCTGTTACATTTTTCTATTGCTTCAACTTATCCTCTCGTTCTTCTATGAGTCGATTTATTTTTCTAGCTATGAAATCCCTTAGTTCTTTCTTTTTCTTTTATGTGGCTTTTTCCTCTTCTTTCCTTATGATTTGATCTTTCTCAATCCAAGGCTTACCTAACAAAAGAGGGAAAGGGGAGATATTCTCAACAAACTTAATGACTTCAAATTCCTCTTCAGTCGATGTTCCATGAAAAATAATAGGTACATTAGTAACTCTTCTACATAAGGTTATCATATTTCCCTTAAACAAGCCTATCTTTCCCAATGAAGGTACCATAGTAGGTTTTCTCAAAATTTCCCAAGTGTCATCTGTCATAAGAACAAAGAACAAAGCTTTACCTCTTTTAAGATCTTACCTCTTTTCTTTAGATCAGATTTCTTTCTTAACACAAAGATTCGCAATTCAAGTAGAGTACTACGCACTACAACAACAGATATACACACAGATATTCTCTATTCTTTACTTCAATTCCCAACAATCATAGTTTTAGGTCCCAACAACATAACCATTTGTTGGCATAGGGGCAAACCTAGGGTTCAACGCTTCAACAACACACCAACAAAACCCCAACTACCGGAACTTTCGGCAACACCTGCGAAGCAGGCGAAGTCTAACCCAAGGTAGAGGCAAGGGGGGGGGGTTACAAGACACAAGTGTTTGTAACCAAGATGGAACACAGATCTGTGATAGAAACACTTCACAGATTACTCTATTAACACTTAGAATATGATAAGCATTAGTTCATTAGCTTTATTAACATCACAGAACAAACCCTAATATGGATTGGCATAGTAACAACAAAGATAATCATTTCCACCACTTAGCACATAACATTAAGTTAGATATAACATTCATTCATCCTTAACACATGTAAAGCACTAAGCAACAACATATCTATCTATCATACATAAAATTCAAGGGACTGAGCAAATTCATAACATAACCAACAAAGCACAAAGAAAACCAAAGACACAATATCTACATGGTTCACCGCAGTGTGGGGCTACATCCACCAACTGATTCATCTTCTTTATTATTCTTCAATATCTTAAATTTAGTTGATCCTGTGCACTAAGCCACAGAGCCAAGATCCGCACCAGACAAGAGATCTGCGCACTAAGCATCAGATCCTCCTTCCAAACTATGTCAAGGTACAGATCCAACTTCTCTGTCGATCACAGAGCCTTAGCCACATACATTCCATGGCACAAAGCCGCTCAAAACTACTTGCACTTAGCTCCACAAGCTATTTTCTAATTCTACCCTACATTCTTACTTATTTATACTTTTACAATAAGGCATAATCATGGGTAAAACCCATGGTCTGACATCCCATAACCCATTAAAAAAACCCTAAATAAACCCTTGTTGGGTCCACATAGCTCGCAAAATAAGTGAGATCCGTGATCTCAGCTCCACCTGGGCGCTCCATATTCGACCAGCCTGTCGAAGTCCAAAAGTGGTCCAAACCTAACTAAGGTTTCCTCAAAACTTGTTCAAGTGCCAACAACACATCCAACAACAAGTTCATGATATTGTGAAGAAATCCAATGCCAAGTACAAGCAACGCCACAGTCAACATCGAGTACCGCACAAATTTCAAGTGGGACATAAGGTCTGGTTTCATTTTAAGAAAGTGTTCCTTAGAGGACCTCATCAGAAGCTACACCCACTCCAATACGGGCCTTAAAATATCACCAAGGTTGTGGGTGAGAATTCTTTTGAATTAAGTATTCATTATTTCCTTGGATTGCACCCGGTATTTAATGTGGAACTATTCTGACCATATTTTCCACCTCTCCTGGACAGTTCGGATGCAGCCTAGTAGTTGGCCCCTGCAAAACTCAATCCTTCCTCCATTGAATAGGTGCCAGTTTATTGGATCATGGACACAAAAAAAAAATACACCCACCATCAAACTATCAAACTCTATCAGTTTGTCAAAGTAGACAAGTTTCTTCATTAGGACAAGTGCCTCACCAGGAGTCAGGTTCAACAAAAGTTTCCTCATCTGATGCAGGAAATTGAAGCAATGAATACCATTGCTTCCTAATGTGGGAGGAATGATCTAGGTGGATATCAGTGTCCACCCACCTATTCCACTATCTCAAAAACCAATTTCCATTTTGGAAGTTTTTTCCTATTTTTTTGGGTCTTAAACTTCTGGGGCCATTTTGAGGCCCTAAACGATGTTTTTTGGGCCCTCCACATCCAGACTCTAGGATTGATCCATAGTGTGAGGAAAATATGTGTATTCCTCAAAGATTTATTTGCAATGAGCTATCATGCACCTAAAATAGATTTTGTATGCAAACATTACGACCCCAGGAAGTTGATGTACCAACTTACCCCATTGAGGCCCACGTGAATTTTGGCGCTTCATCTCCTAGGTTTAGGTTTTTGGATGTTTAAGGTTTCCTCATATATGATTTATGTTAAAAAGGCCTTTGGAGCCTCAATGTAACCATGTTCTTTCGAATGAGCATAGCTGACACATCTCTTTTCATAGATAAGCTACCACCATTCTATCTAGCTTGTGTGCTTTTGCATTTTACAGTCTTTTATATTTCAGACAATCATTAATAGAATATGAGATTTACTATATTAATGTGTTCATTTCCATATGTCTATGTAATTATTTGTTATATCTATGTTATATCTCTTCCCTCATATCGTTCCTAAAATAATTTGGATCAATATTACTGATTAAGGGTTCATTACTTATTAGGAGTCAAATGTTCTAGTTAGTGACTTAGGACCCATGATTTAGGTATTTGTTCATAGGATAGGGGTAGGTGGGGAAGGGGGAGAGTGTGTTAATGGGTAATATATGTGGGATTATGGTTAGTGACTAGGTGTTGGGGCTAGGGTTAGTGGTTCGTTTATTATAGGTTGAGGTTAATTTGTTTGGGTTTAAGGAGTTATCTCTTAATGGCTCAATGATTAAGGGTTAAGGATTATGGGGTTAAATACTAGTGGTTAGTTAGTCACTAATTAAGCATTAGGGATATACATTTTTTGGGGTTATGGGGTGTTATATAATTAGATTTCTAAGTGTTATGTGTGTGGAATAGGCTCACTAATTTAGTAGGTTACTCAGATATGTTATTTGTTATGTTATGTGTATGGGTTAAATTCCTAGGGTAGGTTAGTGTGTTAGGTGCCTAGGTTAGGTTAATGGGCTAGTGGTAAATTAAAGAAATATAAATATGATGAAACAACATCTCTAATTAAATCCAAGACCCACTGTTATGAACAATGATCCTCTATAGATCTCATTAAAGTAGGAATCAACCCAATTTTAGATATAGATAACAAAGAGGATCCACCAAGGAGGCATACAATATATAAACCAATCCTAAATGATAACTTTGAATGAACCATATTAATCATAACATGTTTTCCTTGATACACCACCTCTATAAATAAAATTGTGTAATAATATCCTCTCCAAAGAAATTTTTAAGGATCCACACTTATCTTGAAGTGTATAAACCTTGGTGAATCTTACTAAATCTTAAAATGGAAACCATAAAATGATTGGATACAATTTTGTAAAAATATTCAAATTTCTAAGGATTTCTAAGCTCAATTTTTAGAGTAAAACACTTCTATCCTCTAGGATTTGGGTTAATCATTTTAGAAAAAAATGAAAATTGACAAATCTTTTTTTACCAAAAAAAAAGGAAAATTAGTCTATGTACAAAATTTAACCTCTAAATTTTTCTTGTTCATCTCTCACTATGATATTAACATCATAAGGAAATTTGATATTATTCCTTGTAAATTATTTATGCTTTTTATTTTTATATATTATTACAAATCATTAAAATATTAATAAGCAAGTACCAATTCCTATCTTAATGGGACAGATGGATCCATAGTCTGATGGGAGTTTCATAACCCAATGGATTGCATGAGTTTAATAATAATAATTACATTTTTCTTAGAAATTCATTTATTTAATTGTCATCCTTGAGGTGTTATTTTGATCTCTCTATTATTCTTTCAAAAAGACAAATATGACTTTATCATTATTTTTTCAAAAACTTGTAAGAATGGCATGTATCTATTTTATATTATAATATTTAAATGTTTTCTCTAATATTACCCCTAACCCCCACCCTCATATGAGGGTGGGTATGTATTCTCTAATATTATCCCCCACCCCCACTCTAATATGAGGGTGGGGGTGGGGGATAATATTAGAGAAAACATATTATGTTTTCTTTAATATTATGTAATGACCCCCATTGTTATGACTACATATGACACAAAGAAAGTGCACAATTTTTTTATTTTTATTTTATAAGTAGGAAGGTAAAAGAGAAAATTGTCGATCAACACAATTTGAAAAAGAACACAACGCACGCAATATCATGCCTACTAAGCTAAATACAACATCAATCAATCCAACACAACCAACATCAAGTGGCACTGGTAACTAGAGCCTTCACGACGAGCGACTAACAAAATCAAATTCAAGTGCTACAGAGAGAATTACATAACATCAATTTGATTATCACCTCATCGTCATCAGAAGTGCATGTCCCAAGCCAGGTTATCATACACACTCGTTGCATCAATTGAGTTAAACAAGGTGCAAGGTAGCTATAATCAATACATGTTTAGACTAGCTCAACAATCTATGGATCACATCAACATTTTTCCATCATAAGACCATTCCAAGCACAATACATCCAACCTAAACCTGTCGTTAAAAGCATATAATAACACTCACCCATGTTTCTTTAAAATATAACAAATTTTAACCATGCTTACATCCTTAGTTGCAGCTATAACTATGCTAGGCTTAGCTTGAAATACCATAATGCTTTTCCTGAATATAAAATATAACCCCACTCATGCTTAAAATGCATCAATGTGAAACTAAATATAATAATGCAGATATGATCATGACTTACTTAGATATCACAAGGTTTAACTGAAAACAGAACAATATTTTATTCAATTACAAGACGTATTAGTGCCATAGCCTCTTGATTCCAACATTTTCCCAATAAATAATTATAAAACAACTAACTAACAAAGGGAGTAAATCGCTATAAATCAACAAAAGGGAATAAATCATCATAAAACAATTTACTAACAAAGGGAATAATTCGTTATAAGACAATCAACATCAAGGGATTAATCATTTTAACACAATTAACAAACAAAGGGATAAATCGTTATAATCCAATTAACATCAAGGGTGATAATTGTTACACCACAATTATCAAACAAGGAATAAATCGTTACAATCATCTTTGGAAGTATAACTGCTGCAGAAGTAAATAAAGTTGTTTAAGGCAATAACGAATAACATATTCCCTGTGGAAATACCCAATGATGATCTAATTACTTCCTTAACTCTCCTTGTCACAAGAAAAGGCACTACTTACATTTAATATCGACTATAATATTGGAAGGTACACAAACTGGAATCTTAACCATAAGAAAAGAAACATCTACTGCATACAAAAATGGAGACAACAATTGAACAAGGTTGTAAATGTCATTTGTGCATCAGTTTAAAAGTGGCAGCCATCAAGACACATCAGACGAGAATTATGTCATTAAAATTTAGAAGAAGAATAGTCATTTGTGGATCCGTTTAAAAGTGGCATCCATCAAGAAGAAACAATGTTCTTATGGATTCTATGCAAAGCCCTTCTAAATCAAGATTGTAATAATTACTTAACATAATAATACAACAATAATCATGTCTAACCATTTGATTTAATCTCCATAATCAGTGTGGTCATCTACGACGTTGTTGACAAGTGTAAGCTCCCACAGTGAATGAGCAAAAAGGGTTCTATCAGTGTATCTAGAATTACTCTCGAACAGAGGTAAAAAGGGATGCATTCTAAGTGTCAATGTAAAATCTAGAAATAAGGTTAATGGCGATAAAAATCGATTGCCCAATAAGTCCCGCGCCATATCCATTCCAAAATAAAAAATTCCCAAGGATTCAACACAATCGTTTCACCCATTGAAATAAATAAAATCAATAAGTAAACTCAACATTTAAATCATAACTCGGTCTGCAGGTAAATAACATTATCGTTGTAATAAAATTGTTGTAACGATATCGCTATAATAATATCGTTGTAATAACACTATTGTTGTAATAAAATCGCCATAAAAATATCTTTGTAATAAAATTATCATTGTAATAAAATCACCATTCATAATTATTATATGAGGAGATTGCAACAGTTGGCATTCCCATTAGTTATAATTCACCAATTAAAATATATTCAAATCAATCATATTAAAAATCGCTTCCAGACATATATATACAAAATCGTTGTCTGTACAAAAAGCGATGTCATTCGCATATATATAAATTCGTTGTCTATATAAAAATACGTTGTCTATCCTATATAATTATTGTGCAAATAACAATAAAATCCATAACTAAAGAACAATAATAATCCATAACTAGAATGTTATGTAAAAACAATAAAGATCATGTCTACAATGATAGCGCATGCACATTAAGCACTCCAAGTATTACCCACACAGTCATCACGCAGTCATCAGAGATCTGAAAACGCATAGCAATGAAGTGGAAACGCAGATCAATGAAGTGGTAATCTAGCAAGAGATTTGGAACATAATGAAGTTGAAACACAGAGAAATGAAGTGGAAATGTTGGGTAAAGTGAGGGTTAAAACAAAGTGTAAACGCATGGTGAAAAATCAAGAATAAAGAGGGAGTGGTGAGATTACAACTCAAGGGAAAATGTAGAGGAACTTGCTACAAACAAATGCTTGGAAGAGGAATGATAGTACACTTATTATCCATGCACAGGAAAGCATGGAATTTGAATCTAAATCTTTAACACCAGAGTGAAAGACAGTCGATTCGGCTCCTGACCGACTACTGAGGCACAAACTAATAACTTAAGGATCATGGAACAAAGGATAAAAACACAAATTTGCATCTGAATCTTCTCCGTGGAGAAGAAAATAATGAAATAAAAGAGCAATCAAGGAATAAAGAAAACGCAGGAAGGAGATACAAATGCGCAAGCAATGTTTTGAGTCTGAGGCTCATTCTGGCCACGCGCAAATATACAGTAACTCAGAAATAAAGGATACTTTGGATAGCAATGGGTTCTTACTAAATGAATCAAGAGACAAGGGAAATTCAATTACCTTAGAAATACATGGGCAAGGAAAGCTCATAGCAATGAAATATTCATCCAAGTACAGTAAACTACACAAGTGTAAATTAAATTTCATTGCAAGTAACAACTTTAACAGGCATACCTTAGCCAAATGTGAATGCTTTGAAGTCCCTGTCCCGCGTGCGCTCTGTCCAACTCCCGCTTGCCAACCAATGTGACCTCACCAGTACCTCCCAGCCAACACTAGAGGTACTCTTCTTCCTCCTGAGCCCCCCGAGCTGCAAAGGGGCCACACACACAATACCATATAATGCTAGCACCCATCTCACCTTGCAAGGTCGAGCTACCACGCATTACGAGCTGGGCATCCCAACTCCCACAAGAGAAATTTCAGTGAAGATAAAATTCAGCAGTGTAACGTTACGCAAACTAGATGTGATCCACACTCCTCCTCTGCCATCATTTTTATAGAGTTTTCTTAGTCATTAGTTTCCCAAAACCCTCATTAGATTCCCTTTTTATTTAATTAATTTCGAAAAACCTCCCCCGTACACATGTCACATGATCCCCTAGTTGCACCAGAAAATCTATTTTATTAATTAATTAAATATTCATATTTCCCTCACCCACCAAAAGAATTCATAAAAATGCTCCTCGGTGTCCCAATATTCCCTCATAATTCTTAAATGACTTACACCTTTCTTAATTCCTAGTTGAGTTCATAAATAGAAAGTTCCAAAGGCTAGATTCCTTACTAAGTTAGGCATTCATCTTTTTCTTTAAGTTTCCCCTTTTCTTTAAGTTTCTCATTTTCCTTAAGTTTCCTTTTTTCTTTTAAGTTTCCCCCTTTTTCCTTTTTAACTAAAAATCAATTTAGCAAGTGTAGATAAAAACAACCATTTACCCTTTTAATAAATTTAATCCTCCATTATAAATTTAACTTTAATAATTAAGTTTGAATTTCTTACCCYCCCTTCTTGTTACATGTTTATTTATTTGTTCTTTAACCACAAGTTCTATTTAGGCCTAGGTTTTAATTTCCCTAGGTTGGATGACAATTTTTATGGGAAATTTTAGCTATTAAACTTTACTCATACCATCATCTATTTTAGGGTCGACTAGGTTCTAAAGGGGCATAATTTTCTAGGCACTAGGTTTATTAACTTATCATAGTTAAAATCACAATGTGCCCTTCAGGACGCACTGCATGCTCCAAGGGTGCCACTCGGCTCCTTCTGTTTTCTTTGCACGACATGCCCTTCAAGACACACTACGTGCTCCAAGGGTTCCACTTTCCTCTTTCCATTCTCTTTGTGAGACATGCCCTTCAAGACACACTATGTGCTCCAAGGGTGCCACTCACCTCTTTCCATTTTCCTGGTGTGACGTTCCCTTCAAGACGCACTACGTGCTCTAAGTGTGCCACTCGCCTCTTGACTGAATTTGGTAGACGTCAAACCCCTGGAGTCAATAATCTATCAAGTGATCTTGTGGGAGACTAAGGGCCTCTAATAAATAAGGTCCCTGCCTTATTGCGTGCCCCTTAGAATCATCTTGAGTGACTGTCACAGTCTACCCTCACGACATGATGGGTCTTCTCAAACTAGGTAATCGTTAACCTACATTTTGAGCCACAACGAGAGTGCTAGTAGGCTGTGGCAGGGCTGCTGCCACACCTCTCCCTCAATCTCTCTGTTTGTCATGCGTGACCCCTCTACTCCAAATGTGATTCTAGTTGACAAGATATCGTCATCCTCCATCCATTAACGAATCATGTCAGCAATAATAATCAGTTATCATAACATCTAATCATATGTACATATGTCACATCAAAAACATTCAAAACCTAACAGTCCACTCCCTAACTCAATCCGAAGTCCAAGGGGTTTCATCGATGCCTCTGCATCCACAATGTCCAGAGTCTTGCACACTCAGGAGAACCTAGTCAATAACACTTGTCTATGTAAATAAAAAAAATAACATATCATCAAATCCACAATATCTCAAAATCATAGTCAAAACAACCAATATTATAATAACCCAGATCACTTGCATTCAATTCTCCTCAAATAATAAGTTCTCTCAGTGTGCATAAGAGCAGGATGTTACATACACCCCCTCTTGATTTAAACTTCATCTCGAAGTTTCAAAGTATGTAAACGCTGAAATAAAGTGCATCAGAATATCATAGGTCTAGCTATCAACAAAAATGGAAATTGTTGACGCATATCATATGCATCCTCCCAGGTCACCGAGTGTGAACTATTGTTGTCCCACTAGACCTTGACCTAAACTATTTTTCAACGTTGTAGTTGTCGAATATGATGGTCCAGGATGTAGATTGGCTACGTTGTGAGCACACCCTCGTCAGATACCTGCAAGGAACTCATGTCAATAACATGTGTAGGATCACTAATATAATGTCTCAAAACAGATACATGAAAACATCGTTCATACGCCTCAAAGAATCAAGAAAGGTTAGTTGATAGGCCATAGGCCCCTTCTTTTCCACAATCTTGAAAGATCCCACAAAACTAGGAGAGAGTTTATCACCCTTTACAAACTTTATTGAACTCTTATGCAGTTTCACCTGCAAGAAGACTTGATCACCAACTTCATAAATACAATCGACATGATGCACATCGGCATAACTCTTATGTCGATCCTGTGCTTCCTTGATCCTTTGTCTTATTGTTTGCATTTGATATTCCATTTCTTGGATCACTTCTGGTCCCACCAGGATCCTATCCTCAAGTCGATCCCAACTCAAAGGCGTCTGACACTATAACACCCTTTCATACTGTAACACTCTTATACCAAACTGTAACACCCCCATTCTGGGCTAGGCAAGCGCTACTTCGCAGAATAACAATCTCATACTTAATTATATATATAATACATGCATTTAAGCAAATGAAACACATTTAAACTCAGAGTAACCATAAGAATTACTGCTATTATAAATAATCAATGGATTTAACATTAAATCATTTGCACAACAGAATACATGATAAATATAATACACAGACATGCAGAAAAGTAATTAAAACATCATCTGGTACTTATCTTTGAAACGATGGTAATTCCACCAACCAGGTGCAGGCCTTCCACGAACCTCCCAGCCTTAGACCACACTGCTCATCAAGCTTAGTAGTGGGTCACCCCCAAGTTGGGACTAAGCTCCACCCCCAAGGCAAGGAATCCTAGGCTAGGCTGAGGTTACAGGGAATGCACACAGTCACAAGGAAGGATTCTCTCCCAGGAACCACTTATGCCCACTACCCAAAGACTCTCCTTCCCCACATGCCTGTTCCACCCCAGGAGTATACACCTTCTCTGTCACCTAGACAGTCCTTCGGCTACTAATCTCCCTTGCCTTGGGTTTCAACAACAGACCGGACCAGAAGTGTCTGAGCTCTATGGCAGCTACAGGGTTCCTTCTAGGAGTTCTCTCCTTCCTCTGTGCACTCTCTCACCTAGAGAGAGTCACTCACAGGCCCAACAACCTGCTCTTCCAACTTCAACCACCTATCTCACCTGGAGAGAGTGTTGTACAAACTGTCCAACAAGCCACACAG
>JASDQU010237579.1:0-12012 GCA_032191745.1 Picea mariana | reverse complement strand
AATCCGAGAGAGAATTGTGCTCAAAACGGGTTGAAGAACAAAAACCTCTCTCAGTTTTTGCACCGGTGTCGTGAGCAGGGAGAATCGAATCCATCTTCGAGGCCCTTTTTTCCATATTTTCACTTTTCCGTTACAATCCTGATTTTGCGGGAGCTGTTACGGCCAGTTGGAGGCGAATTTGGCGAAACCGAAGGAGGATTTTGTATAGAACATGCCCATATACAATAAAATCCTTCATTTTTTCCCTAGGTGTCAGCATTGAAGAGAAAAAGATGTCTGTTCGGACCCCTTTTTCACAGAAATTAGGCTCGTCTTTCATGGCAGACAGTTCCAGATTTTGGGGGATTTGTGGCTATTTTTGGCCGAGGTGGTTAAAACCGACTCACACAACTTGATGGGGAGACCTCTCCTATTTATAGAGATGATTTTTAATGTGAAAGGGTTGATCAGTCGAGGACCATGATTTAAAATTTTGTAAAACAGCTCGCTGAGCTTTCTGTGTTTTTTCCATCAATTCAATGAGACAGTGCTATGCTGCAGGATTCTTGTGACTATTTCAACTGGTGATGTGCATTCCTCTGTGTTAATTGGTTTCTCAGTTATCATAATTAATGTCTCTCTTTGAATTATTCCAAGAATATTAAGAACAAAATTGGTTTTAATGCATCCTCTGTCTCTGGCTTGGTATAGTTTTTTATGTTTTCCACTGAAGATTAAACTCAGAATTCTTAGTTGCTCTGTTTTTAATTGGATTTCTTGACCTATTTCATCTCACCCATTTCATTTAAATTAAAGGATACAGTGATTTGTCTACCTTGCCCTACAAATATTAGCCTGTTGACATGGATTTTTGATCATTCGTTGCAGTGACTCCATAGCCCATGGTTTCTTTTCTCTGTCCATACCCAATTCCTAAAAGAAAATCCTATGTTATGTGTATCTAGCCTAATATTCTCTTCAAGCAAAGTTATATCAGATAGAGAGATCCCTCTCTAAGTCTTGGAGGGCTAGATCCAAGACTCGAAGTGGTTTTGATGTTGCCTCTATGACTGTCATCACAACCTTGGGCAAATTACAGAGTGCTAACACCTTCCAGGCATCTGTACACACAAGTAAATCATTGTCAGGGTATGAAATATTCAAAACAGGTGCATGGGTCAGGAGGTATTTTAGTTCCTGAAATATTTCTTCACATTTTGATGTCCAAGTGAATTTAACCTCATTTTTCTGAAGGGCAGTGATTGGAAATCCAATCTTGCAAAACCCTCTTATGAACCTTCTATAATATCCTGCCAATCCCATGAAGGATCCGATATTAGATACATTCTTTGGGGTAGGCCATTCCATAATCGATTTTATCTTTTTGGGGTCTACTGCCACCCCTTATTTAGAAATTACATGGCCTAAGTAATGGACCTTCTTATGGAAAAAGTTGCATTTGCTAAACTTGGCATAGAGATGATGCTCTCTTAGTACTTGAAGTATGAGTCTAATATGTTCTTTGTGCTCCTCTATGTTCTTGGAGTATATTAGGATATCATCAATGAAAACCAATACAAATTTTTCCAAAAATTTGTTGAGTACATTATTCATCAAGNCTAATTGGTCGAACAAGTCATCGATTCTTGGTAAGGGGTACTTGTTCTTTATGGTTGTCTTATTGAGTTGTCTATAATCTATGCACAGTCGGAGTGTGCCATATTTCTTTTTCACAAACAAGATGGGTGCTCCCCATGGAGATACACTGAGTCGGATGTATCCTTTGTCCATCATCTCCTTTAGTTGTAGCTTGAGCTCAACCAGTTCTAGCGTACTCATCCTATATGGAGTTCTAGATGTTGGCATTGTTCCTGGTGCAAGTTCTATCGAGAAGTCAATGTCTGTTATCGGAGGCAGACCTAGTACGTCTTCTAGAAACACATATTTATATTATCTTAATATGGGGTGGTTATCTAGGTTTGGTTTTTCATCGTCAATAGATTCCAACACCTATATTGCATATAAAGGACACCCCTTTCTGCAATACTTTTTCATTTGAAGGGATGATATTTGTCTCACTGAGACAGGCTTTTGAATCCCTTGGAGGGTTATCTTTCTCCCTTCCTCATTTACACATTCTAAATTTTTATGTTAACAGTCCAACTTAGTCTTATAAGAAGCCAACCAGTCCATACCAATCAACAATTCATAAGATCCCAGAGGAAGTATGTTAAGGGTTGCTAGGGTGGGAAATCCATCCATGATGAATTGGAAAGTTGGTATGGCCTCTACTACTTTTCTTTTGGTCCCAGTGGCTAGTTGTACCAACCATGGCTTAACATGTCTAACTGGTTGCAGTTTACACTTATTAACAGTCTAAAGCACCACATAAATCAAATTAGAACCAAGGTCAATTAAAATAGAAACTAGATGGTTGGCGATCATACTTTTCATGTCCACCACTGAAGCTTGGTGGTCGGCTTGATTATTGTCCAAGATTGCATAAATTCGTGGCATGCTCCTAGCCACATCATTAACAGTGGTAGCTTTTTGGATATTGTAGACTCTCTTATTGTTCTATTGTCTGTGTTGAAAATCCATCAACCGATGTTCTTCTCCACAACCCCAGCATTTTAAGGGTTCTTTCTTTGAGTTATTAGTATTTCCTGGGACTGCCTCAAAAGGTTTATTTCCACTCTAAGAGGGAAAATTTTGTTACACTTCTAGTAGGAAGGTTCATCCTAGAAACCTTCCCATAGTTCTTAAATCCTGAGGATTTTAACACCTTCTTTTGGAATCCCAAACTACTCTTCTTCCTCCAGTCCTCGTGAGGTCTTGTCTTATTCCCGAACTATTCATAACAATACCTTGCCTTCCGTATGGTCTCTTCTAAGGTCTTTGGTTCGTCAAAATCAATCCTGTCATGGTAGGTCTGAGGTAACCAACTAATAAATCGTTGCACTTTTACCTTTTCATCCTTTATGTAGGGTACATACCTCAGTAGCTCAAGGAATTTATTGACATATTCATCTATGGTGAGTTGTCACAGCGTGAGTTCATAGAACTCCTTAGTCTTCCCATCCATGTATATCTCTGACATATATGTCTTCCTAAAGTATTTCTTTAACTGTTTCCATGAAAAGTCCTTCTCATGGACTCCTTTCACATTCCTAAGGTCTTCTCACCAAATGGAGGCATTTCCATTCAGGTTGAAGATGGTTATTCGAGCCTTCAAGTGTTCAGAGTAGTCATGTACTTTGAAGTATTTCTTTAAACTGAGCAGTTGGGCCTTAGCCTCTTACCTTTCTTAATCTCTCCATCGAAAGAGGGTGGTTTGGTTTTCTTGAATTCTTCAGGATCACGACTTTTGGAATGATTTTGCTTCTTTCCTTTCCTTTCAGAAGGTGAGATAGTTTTTCTACTAGAAGATCCCTCGGAGTTGTCAACTTCCTTTCCAGAGGACTCTCTCGATGAGTGTCCCTTGCCTCTAGGTTAGGCCTTCTTCGAGGTACTTCTCCTAGTGTGGTCACCTATGGGGCCATGTTTTCGGATCTCAGGTGGATTTTGACTTCTCTTCGCATGTCGTCGGTCCACATGGTTGGTTGCAGTTTCATGTTGTAGTTGCCTCTGTATGTTTTATAAGCTATGCAACAAGACTGCATTAATTTATGTTTGTTTTTCTTTCTCCTTTATCAATCTCTCATTTTCGACCTTTTAACTCTGTAATTCGACCCTGAGGCTCCTTACAGTTTCAGCTAGATCCGGAGGGGTTTCCACCGCTCTCATTTCATCATATTCATCGTCTCTATTGTGGGACCCATCTCCCACTTCATAAAATGTCACCATAATTTAGACTTGAATTTTTCTCATGATTTGCTGACTACTTGAGTGATAACAAAACACTTATTGTTAGCTAACAATATATTAGTTTGTGAACAATACATAGTTCCAATTTCTTAAATGTACACACACAGTAGAAAGTTTCATTCTTTTCCTCAATAAAAATTTTAACCGGACTCTTTAAGAAAGGGGTAAGATAGGGTGTCACTCTTAAAAGTATTATAAATATGGTTTTTACGCGACTCGTCCATGAGCCCAAGAAGGCCAAGTGTTGTAACCATGGCTCTGATACCAATTTGTAACACACCCATGGTGGGGCGTAAAATTTCATTCTCCTTTAATAATCAAATCCTCTATCCATGGTCTCTAATTTTGAGATTAGGGCCTAGCCCATATCTCTTAAGATACCATCACATATGACCATGGTTTATGACCGAACGCCAAGGCCACAGGCGCCTATTCCAGCACTTCAAAATTTTGGGCTTCGGGAGTTTTTGATTCATCACACGCCAATTCCTTCGAACTCCGAAGTGGTGAAGTTTCGAACTAGTGCGAAGGGATCAATGGTCCCTACTCAGCCTCAAGATCAACAAACCTCAATGACTTCAGCTCTCTGGGCTTCGACGGAATTCGAAGCACCTCCTTGCAAAACCTCCGAATTACCAAATCAAACACAACTCATCCGTTGTAAATCGACGGTTTAGTTTCATTTCAGGAATTTGGCATTCGGGAGCTTCATAATTTTCTGTAATCTTTTTCTCCTGGAGTGTTTTCTTCCGGAATTAACGATTTATCGACATGTGTCTCCTACGAATCGATGACTACAAATCACTTCAGCTATTCAGGCTTCAAGAGTTTTGAATACTCCATCACCTTTCACCTCCGAAGTAGCTATCTCCTGAAATGGAAGATCTACTGACACTTGTCCTCAGTTGACGGACGACTCAGATGAACTCCGGCTCTCCGACCTTAGGGAGTTCTTGTTCAACATATCCCCTTTTCTCCCGAAGTGATTTCACCCGAAGTCGACGATCTGTTGACACTTGTCCATTCTCTCATATCGACGGTACCGAAGGGCTTCTTTACTCCATGGATTTCCAAAGGAACTCACAACTATCCACCTAGCAACTTTTCTAGCTCTGGCAGTCATGGTTCGGCCAATACCGATGTGCTCACCGATCGATGGTTCATAGTGATTGAAGGGCCCCAACGAACACACTCCTTATCATAGAGATCAACCTCCGCAATCTAAAAATTACTCGCCCAACTCGGTTTTACCGGAGTCATTGAT
Source organism: Picea mariana (assembly GCA_032191745.1). Classification (NCBI taxonomy): domain Eukaryota; kingdom Viridiplantae; phylum Streptophyta; class Pinopsida; order Pinales; family Pinaceae; genus Picea; species Picea mariana. The sequence goes on along the minus strand of JASDQU010237579.1, from coordinate 6,902 downwards.
CTTCCATGCCGACGAGATCAACGGCGTTGGTGAATTGCAAGCCATGAACTAGCGCGTCTACTAATTTCATCTTCGTGCTATGCAATGATTCCCCACCATCGATCTCCAATCACAGATCAACAGTTCACAGTGATTGCGGGGTCCAACCTTCGTAATCTGGGAAGTGTTCACCCAACCCTAATCTAATCCTGGTCGTTGATCTTCCATTTCCAACAAGATCAATGACGTTGGTTGATTGTGGGCCATGAACTAGCATGTCCACTAAATTCACCTTCACGCTTCACAATGATTCTCAACCATCGATTTAATCGAGCGATTGGTGTTTGGTTCATTAACTCTCGTGGGTATCTGAGTCGATATGACGACTGGGATGGCTTCTCCTCCCGTTAAATGGCTCGCATCCATCTCCATTGTCAGATTCTTAAGTCATCTACGGTTCTTGTTACTCTGATGGTTCAAGTAACTTGACTACCATGAAATTTGACATGTCTGAGCTTTGAGCTCCCGAGGTTCTGAAACCTTCATGAGATAACTCCTTTAGTGCAGGGTTCCTAGACCCAGGTCACATGGACCTTCAGATGACTCTTGGGCTATTAACCCTACTCTTAGTAGGGTTTTTGGTTAAGGAATTAGGCACAAATTCAAATTCTCTTAGACTATTGGTCTAAAGGGGATGCCTCCCTGACTCGCAGAATTTTAAGCTCCAAAACGGGGCAAGATAAACTTGCGAGGTTACCGAAACGGTAGGAGAGTCAAGAGGTTTTCTCTGCCTTTGGAATTGTGTTGGAATTCCCTGGGGAAACGCCTTCGAGGAATTAAATTGGTGCATATGTGATCCAGGTGGATATCGGTGGCCACCCACCTTCTCCAACTGGCCCAAAACATGTTTCTGGCAATTTTGGTAATTTACTATTTTTAGCAGTTTTTTCGAGTCCTGAACTTCCGGGGCCATTTTGAGGCTCTAAACGATGTTTTTTTGGGTATGTTTCTATCAAAAAATACCATCTACTGATGCTATTTTTTCTTGAGATTTGTAGGCCTCGGATAGATCTTTCCAACGAGCTATCATAAGCCTAAAACAGAGATCGTATGCAAAAGTTACGACCTCGGGAAGTTGATGCACCAACTTACCCAAACGGGGCCCACATGACTTTTGGTGCTTCATCTCCCAGGGTTAGGTTTTTGGATGTCTAGGACTTTTGGCATTCCTGTTTATTGTAAAAGGGCCTTCAGAGCCTCATTGTAATCATCTTCTTGCAAATGCGAGTAGCGGTCACATCTCTTCTCAGAGATAAGTTGCCACCATTCTAGCGAGTCTTTCACTCTGTATTTTTATAGTCTCTGTACATTTCTCTGATTAATAGAAATCGTGTATTACTGTATATATGTGTTTATGGTTGCGTCTCTGATACATTTCTGTTATATTATTGAATATTTTCAATATCTCTGTACATTTCTTTATTATATCTCTGCTCTCATTTCGTGCTGAAAATAATCCGGATCAATATGGACAATCAAGCAGAATCCTAAGTTCTCAAGGGAACAAACGAATACTCATAACTTAACCATTTCAATACATAAACCATTTATAGACACATAAATACACGCATGCATTCATTAATTCCAATTCAAAGCACAAGGCATGAAAACACTTATCAGAACCATAAGGCGTGATGCGACTGCTGAAAGGGGTGCTCGTTTACACCCAAACATAGGCCCAGTCACTCCTAATGGCTTTACCACTGGCCACCCCCAAGCTTAGACCATGATGCTTTGAGATTCAATCTCTCTCTTCCAACTCAACGAAATTTAGGGATGAAGTTTACTCTCCTTCTCCCAATACATAAATAGATAGGGACGAAGGTTACTCTCCTTCTCCTGACTCAATCTCTAATTTTTTCGATCAGAACTCACTTTCCTCTTTCAATCCTTCCTTGGACCCGAGAGCTTTGGCTCTCGTCTCTGCACTCTTCACAGGTCTTCCTCTTCCCACCAAGCTTCCTTTTTTGCCTTCCTCAACAAGATTGCGTGTGGCTCGAATTCCCAGTCTGTGGTCAGGTCCAGAAGCCTTACAGATGGGAGGTCTTCCCCATCCCCTCATTAACTTTTGAGGAGGTCTTCCCACCTACTATCCTGACTGTAATTCATTCTTGGGTTAGAGGGTTGTTATGATCTTGAGAAATTAAATCTAGCAAGGTACAGGTTCAGTGGAGGTTAACACAACCATTCTTGGTCCCCTCCACCATCGTTTCATAGCATTCATGGTTTCTCTTAGCACATCCTCTTTCCAACAGTCATGCAAAACATATCCATTTTCTATTAAAATAACAAAATTTACTTTCATCGACCTTTTATACAAAGGTCCATCAAATCAAACATTCACACCTTTGAGTTTTCCATAGTTCCTTGGCCAATATAGTTATATTTACAAACTGGGGGAAACGGTGTTACAATTGATGGATTTACAATAGTGACACAATAGGAGAAGGAAGGAGGCATTAGAATCTATCCCCCCTTAATGAAAACTTCCTAAACTCCTAACATAGATCGAAGTTTGGAAAACTTTTCTTCTGTAAGAGACTTTGTGAAAATGTCTCCAACTTGATCTTTTTTATGGAAAAAGAGCACTTCAATAATTTGATCATGAATGAGCTTAATGATGAAGTGAATGTGTAGATCGATGTGTTTGTTGCATTGATTTTGAACTCAGTCTTTGGAGAGATTTATGGTACTCTGATTGTCGCACCAAAGGCTGATCAGATGCTCCTGCTAGAATCCAAACTTTGAAAGGATCTATCGAAGCCACAAGGATTCCTAAATTTCATTTACCATTGATCCGTACTCTACTTCTTTTGAAGAAAGTGAAATAGCATGTTGTTTCTTACAGGACCAAGTGACATATCTTTAACCAAGGTTAAAAACATAACTTGCAATAGACTTCTGATCATGAGGGTCGTCGGCCCAATTTGAATCTATGAAACCAACCAATAAAGGAGTCCCCCCTAAAATGTAATGGATCCAAAACTGAATTATACCATAGATATACCAAAGTATCCTTTTAGTTGCTTTCCAATGGCTTTCATGGGGTCTTTTCATATACTGGGAAACAAGACCAATAACAAAGAAAAGATTAGAACGAGTATGATTCAAGTATAAGAGGCTACTAACTAACTGATGGTACAAGGTGGCATCAACTTCAGGATAAGTACAGATGGCAACAAGCTTGAATACAGACTGGAAGGGAGAAGGGGCTAGTTTACAATCTTCCATGTGAAAGTGACGAAGAAGGTCACAAGCATACTTAGACTAGGAAAGAAAAATTTCTTCATTGGTTTGCAAAACTTGGAGGCCAAGGAAATAGTGGCAAAACCCTAAGTCTGTCATTTCAAATTTCTTCTTAAGGTTGGTTTTCACATGGTTTAAATGTTTTAAGTCACTACTAGTAAGGATAAGGTCATCAACATAAAGGAAAAGGATTATATGATGGCTTCCTACTTTCTTGGTCTAGACATTAGGATCAAAATGGCATCTATAAAATCTGGTGTCAATAAGAAAGTTGTCCATTTTGGCATACCAAGCTCAAGGATCTTGCTTAACACCATAAAGAGATTTATTAAGGTGACAAACAAGGATAGATTCATTTTGGACATAGCCAATAGGTTCTTCCATGTAGATTTATTCTTGCAAATGCCCATGCAAGAAGGCAGATTTAACATCCATCTGATGGACCTCCCATTTATGTGAGGTAAAAAGGGAAAGAACAAGGAAGATGGAATTCATTTTGGCTACAGGGGAAAAGGTTTCATTATAGTCAATTCCTTCAACTTGGGAAAATCCTTTGGCAACTAATTGAGCCTTGTGTCTTTCAACACTTCCATCTGATGCATACTTAGTTCTTGTAGACCCATTTACATCTGACAATTTTTCTTCCTTTTGGAAGAGGTAAAAGATCCCAAGTATCGTTTTCCATTAAAGAACGATACTCTTCATTCATTGTTGTATCCCAATCTGGATGACATGAATCTTCTATAAATGTCTTTGGATCATAAGTCTCTGAAAATTGAGCCAAAAGAGAAGAGGCTCGCTAGAACTGAGAACGTGTCTGACATTTATCTAAAGGATCACCGACAATATCACTAGTTTCTTCTCATGTTGAATAGACCCATCTAGGAAGCGGTGATGTTCGTGCTGGTTCAGGTTCAATGGACTCATCTGGAGGAATGTGAGCAGGTGGAGGTGGATTTTCATTGTCATTACATCATCTGAAGAAGAAACCAGAATAGGAACAGAAGAAGGCACAAACGTCAAATATGGATCGTAGGTCGAAGAAGGTACAATCGAATTAGGCTCACAGGCCAAGATATTTTCATCAAATTTAACATCTCTTCTAATAATAATTTCATTACAATGTGGTTGAATAAGTCTATAACCTTTGACATCTTCAAAATAACCAACAAATATACACTTCTCACTTTTAGGCTACAATTCTTTCTTTTTCTCACCAGGAATGTGAGCCCATGCTATATTTTCAAATACACGGACGTAACTTACCTCTGGTTTAATTTTAGTTCATGTTTCTTCTGGTGTTATATTTTTAAGAGCCTTTGTGGGAATGTGATTTACTATGTAATTTGCACAATTTATGGCTTCTTCCCAATACTTTAGACTTAATCCCTTAGATTGGATCATACAATTAGCTATTTCTTTTAATGTGCGATTCTTTCTCTCAGCAACACAATTTTGTTGTGGTTCCAAAAGCGCAACATGGAATCTGTGCCTGTAAATGGGTTGCAATTCCTTATATATATATATATATATATATAATATACTAAATAGGTGGGACCCCTTTATGTAAATAATGATGAAATACGCTCCTCTAATTTGTGCTCATGACTACCTTGCAAAAATGATTCTACAGTTTGAGAATAAACCCAGAAATTCGAGTCGCTTTCCATGTAAAATGGATGAATGATGGGTGCATTGGCAATTTGATTTAAAAGGAAAAGGAGGAGGAAAATGTTTGTTTTGATAAGCATCTTGGTTCATCCTAGCTACACATATATTTTGGCATATAGTTATGTTGTATTGCACTTATGTTATACTTTTATATGTTGTGGACAATTGATATGTTTATGGAATGGCAATCCTTCATTAGTAAGAAATGTGGGACATGTTTTGGTGCTAAGTGTTGAACATACTTATAAGACTTATGAGATTAATTTGGGGAGGTCAATTTGATTTGGAAAATGGAAGTAATATGTTGGTGGTGAATTTCATACATATGGTTAATTATGTGTTTTGTGAAAATGTTATGGTGGTTTGGGTGCGCTCCATGCTTGGTTGTGGTGGGTGACAATTAATGTGGGAAATGGCGTGTGATTACTGCACATCATCCCTACACTACCTCGAGCTCTCCACCTTCACTTTGTTTGTGCTTTTGTTGGTTTCTTTAGCTAGTGTTGCCTCTGTTTTGCTCGGCCTTTGAAGGAATAGTGGTGCTTGTTGGATTTCTGGCATTTTCCTCACAGGTATGTTGATTATCACCTCTCCATACATGAACTATGGCTCTGCTATGAATAGAATCATGATGTTGGCTCTTAGATTTGCTTACAGAGTGTGTTTTCTTTCTAAATATTACAATGGATGTATGTGGGTATTATGATTGTGCAAATTATATTTAAATGGGTTTTCTTCTTGTTGATGTTTAAACGTTTCAAGTTGGGAATGATGTTTGGAATTCCATTATGTCCTAAATATGTGTTGTGTTATCCCCAGAACAATTGGTTCATATTTTGTTATGAATGTGGGAAAAGAATTATGGTAAATACATTCAGTTTCGCTCATCTCTAGTGATTAAAATTCTAAGGGTTTTCTCTGTGAAATAAAAGAACAGTCAGGTTTTGGTGATTATTGCATAATGTCATATCCTTTTACCCAATCCTTGGAAGACTTGCAACTTTTTTGGATTATCATTCCATTGTTTTTGAATATATGTGAGACATGCGGCCACCATGGGAGGTTTGTGGAAGGTTCGTTGTGGAAAGGGGGTTTGGTAGATTTTGAGGTTATATGATTTTGAAATAAACGAAGAGCACCAATTTCACATGGTGTTTCGAACCCAGTTTATTTATGAAACATGTATTGAGGTTTTGATATAAGTATTGTATAGTGAAAGGTCGATGGCTTTATGTTTGTTTTCACATCCTCCCATGTTGGCTTGATGTAATATGGTTTCAATTGTTTCAAATGACTCTGTTAACATTCTCTTATAAAACGCTCTGCTAATGGAAAAGGAAAAAGGGGAAATAAAAATCGTAAATTTTGACAATCCTGAATCTTTCCTGGGGTTTTATATTGGACCCTATAAAATTTTCTGTGTCTTGGATTTTAATTGTTAACCGAGAAGAGTTTTTGGAAAATGATAGCAATGTCAATTTTCAATTATTTCATGTAACAGAACAGTAATCATCTCAGTCTCGTTCATTATCTCACTTTCCGCTCATTGTATTCCCATCGCCTTCCCAAATACATTTAAAACATTGCATGTTATATTATTATGAATTTCATTTTAAAAGAGAAAGGGTTAACAGAAAAGGAAAAGGACTAGATGATGAGTGTTGTTGGAAGTTTGGATATGGATACATTTTTTATTTTTGTAAGAAGATTACCTATGTGTTTGCTTGAACAATATTCGATGGTTGCTTCTCATCCATGCTATCCTTTTTCACTCATTACAAAGCCCCCCATCTTCCCAATATCCCTATCACTCCCTGTTCAAATGGTGATTGACTATTGGGTTTAAAAGTATTGATGGATGGATTGCATGTGCTTCTGTTTGTAATTTTTAAGCCTGCAAAGTAAAGCAATGCATATAGATTCTTAAGAAAAATAGAAATTAATCA
>JASDQU010237578.1:0-10167 GCA_032191745.1 Picea mariana | reverse complement strand
TGGGATAGTCCTAGGGGCTATCCAATGTCCCCTCCTATGTCTTTTTTGTTAAGAGACATCGTCCAATCTATCATGGAGACTATATACTCAGTTAATGCTTTATCTTTCTTGACTTGGAGAGATTTGAGTTTCCCAAAGCTTATGTCGGTTATTCGTAAGATACTGACATTCCGCAGAAGGCCAGTATGGGAGCCTTGGCCTCCCCCATTACATTTTGATTACAACAACGCCAAACGAGTTTAATTTAAGATCTTTTCTGATTTGTCTAAAATGGAAAAGATTGTCGAGTGATTTTTCCCTTTCACACTCGTTAAATTGGATTTGAAAGATCATGAGTATTAGTTAAGCTCTTTTCCGACTCGTTATTAAAAAGTGAAAATATTTCCGAGTGAACTTGTCTTTTTCACACTCATAAATTGGTTTTGAAAAGACGTCTATTTGGCACAAGTGTATCCCTTTTTCACACCAAGTATACTAAAATGCATAAAAAAGGACATTTTTTGGCGTTAAGTTGTGAATGCATCTCATGCCTCTTCTGGTAGTATTGAGCATATAATTGGTTCTTTCTTTGCATTATAAAATGTTTCCCTCAGCAGTTTTGTATCCTCAACCAAGCAGAGCCTCGTTTATATCCTTTGCAATTTGACACCCTATTCCTAGGAGGGAACATTCCCCCGAGTGTCCATCTCCTAGATGCACTTCTCTGCATTAATCATAGGTATGTTCCACTACTTGAACTAGTTTTTCTTACTTGTGACACTTGTTTCCTCCTCTGTATCATAGCATTCATTTTTTATGAAAAAACAAAAAAAGACGGGCGGGAAGGAAGTATTATCTTGTATCGGAAGTAGTCGTGTCGCCTTTGAACAAAAAACAAAGTTATTTGAGTCCATTCATCATAATATTGGGTTTAGCATGGCCTTAGGAAGCTGAGATCGTTACAGAGTCTTCGTGACCGACTAGTTACTCTTCCAGTCCCTACATAGAACTTCATTGATGCCTCTTGCATCTCATGATTTTATCATTGGGTCTATGCTGCCAGAGTCCACCATATGTCTCATGCTCTTGTTCAAAGGAATTATATAAACCTGTGTCAACCACTCCTCAGAACTCTTGACTTTGCATGTCATCCATACCCTTATTTATCTCAGAATCACATGATACTTTAGTCCTATTATGCACCCTGGCCCTACTTTCATCATTGGTAGGTAACCTTGAACCCAACAATCGACATTTCATCATTGGTCGTTGACTGGGGGGTTTCCCTTGTGTTCAACGGTAAGACATCTATTCACACATTGGGATTTTCTTAGATTCCATTAGCCTTATTGGTGGTTTCCTCACCTTTGTCAGCAGTTTTCATCATTGGTTGTTATTCAGAGGGTATTTTTTGTGTACCGCTTGCACTTAGCACACACGAAAGACACACAAGGTTGTTGGTTCATGAACTTGTTCTTTGTCCAATTTACACCAAATCATGAAGCTCCTGCTTTGTAACTCATGCTGACTGATGAGAGATGCCTTAATTCTCTACTTTCAGCAGGTCTCTTTCCATCGACATTAGCCCATTATCTAGAAATGAGACCTAGAGTCTTATGAGTACCTTGAGGCTTGCAGTCATCAATGGCAGGATATCTCACCATCGACAGTTGGGAATACATCAATGTATCTTGATCGATGGATTCCTCAAGTGTTCGACACCGACTCCTCTATTCACACTTGTAAGAATGTACTTGGTGCCTTGATACCTACTTTCATTATCGGTAGGCTGTCTCGCGTTTGTTAATGGTATACATCAATAACCGGTAATCAAACAATGTCTCATCGTGTTCGAACTCAACTCCTTTATTCACATGATGTAGACTTGCAAATTTGGCAAATTGTGTAGAAGACTTGAAGACATCACTGTGTGGCCACAAATTTCCTGAGTTGTTGCTTCCATTTCACTAGACCAGTACCTATATGACTTTAGTGATCATGGGATATTATATTGTACTCCATGGTATACAGACATATTCATATTGGTTTTGAGACTGGTACTATTGGGCCTTGTTCATGATATGATGTCTATTGGCATGTAACCACATTTGTATTTTCCTATTCATGGCCACAGACACTTGTTTGGTATATTTTCACATGGATATGCAATGTATTTTTGGCAGCCATGTATGCAAAGTTAGTACATAATGTAATGAGCAATTGAGTTCATCCAACTGGTTCTCTACCACTCCACTTATGGATTGTTTATAATGTATTTCGTCCATTGCAGATACTCCTCTGACCTCACACATTAGGGGGCATCTGTTAGAGAAATATTTTTCTCACCCTGTGCAATCTTGCAGAGAGTGCCTTACTCCATTCCCCCATGCAGACTTACTTTCCCTGATTGATAAATCCAGAGACAAAATTAAATATTTTTCCACTTGTACGCACCTTGAAAGTTATACAACAAACGTATATGTTGGCTTCTCCACTATAGCTCGCATACATTGATATTTGTGCCAGAAAATAAAAATTAAATGTCAGGTTTCCATGTCATGATAGAATATCTTTGACCCTTAGCCTTCCATATACTGGAAACGTTCTGAATCAACCCTTCAGTTTCATTTTGAAGGCTATAAAGAAGTCAATTCCGATCTATGTAAAAAGGAGAGAGAGAATTCAACTTTGAGAGAAAAGTTACTATGGAGAAATTATTTACTTCATATTGAGTCTACATCCCTTTGTCCTTTGAGTCTTAACACATTGTTCAACCCCCAATATCTTCCCTTATTGATGGAGAACCTCTTTGTCTCCCTTATATGAGCTTTCCTTTGGTGGAGGATTGAATTGGTGGAGGCCCAATTGGAAGGAACTTGGTTTCTTGGTTCCGAACCATGCCGACATGAAAGTCTATAATATTTTCACTTATGTTCATCATTTATTAATAGAAATACTCCTTTCCCATCCAATTTATATCTTGAAAATATATGTATTATGATCCATGGGCATGCTTGTTTTGTATATTAATGGATTATGCTATCTAATGTGCTAACCTTTTATATTATCACTATATGCTTGCTCTGCTTGCTGGTTGAGAACATGTTGCAGGTATAAAGATTTGGGTCGAAGTGCTCAATGGTGGACATCATCAAGCATTTGGATGAGGTAGGCCTCTTTATTACCTTTCTTGCATATTGGTTGATATAGCATATGTTTGGAATGGAGTTTATTTCTGCAATAACACCTGTCTATTGTGGTTCACCCTAGCCATAGAGAGTTTTTCCTCGTAACAGATATCTCACTAAAATAGAAGATAAAATAGAAACCCTAACTAGAATAGAGTATTGCACCAATAGACCAAGATAGTCCTCCACCAGATAACCAAAATCCTTCACCAGAACACCCTTCCTCTACATCTGTGTCACTCTTCCTATGTAGTTGTGTTACTATCTCAGACTTGCACACTTATATTTTGTGAGAGATATTGTTGTGTGTGTTCTTCAAGTGAGGTTCCTAGCCTATTATAAATACAAGTTGTGCCCCCTATAAATTAGGTGAGGGCTAACCTGTCCACTTTATCTTTCTAATTTACAATTAACTTGTCAAGGCACAATAGGGCTGGCTTAACAAATATGATATAATATTATTCTTTAGGGTTTTTTCTTGGTCAAATACAATATGAATATAATAAGAATATATTTTCAAGCTACCGAAACTTCAACAATAGGGGGCNTTCCATGAGAGCGGGGGCTTAAGGGACCAAGTATTTATTTATATTTTATTTACCCATTTTGGTTTTAATGGAGAATAGAAGTTACATGAGCTTCTTGGGGGAAGGCCATGTGGTTCTTGATTTCATCTAAATATATAAAAACCTATTGTGGGATATTAATAGGTTCACTCTGTTCACACTTCATTCACTATTACTCATTTATTATTCCTCATTCATTCTTGATCTTGTTTGGGAAAATAAAAACAAACTATTGGAGAGGAGACATTGTTTTGTTGGTTGTAGTAATTGTTGGTGTATTCTAGCCATGAATTGATGCTCGTATGACTGAGATGCATGGGCATGTGATAAATTTTTCTCACATTTGTGAATCCTTAGAGCCACAACATGGAGATTCTTGAACAGATGCACTAGATCCATGGAAGGAGGTGGAAAACCTAAGGGACTATGTGGCAGCAAAGGGGGTCCATTCTCTTGGGTTGTGTAGGATGGAGAGAAGAGATTTGATATACTTTGGATTTTTGTGTGTTCAGAAACCTATGACAGCTTGAGTTTTGACTAGTTTGGGAAGCCGAGTGACACCCCGGAATCGTCCTTGTGGATTTATCTCCATGGGTCAGGGATAACCTGCTGTTGAGATTTAGAATTGCAATGTCTATGGTTGGGTGGAACGTCCTTAGTCTGCAGCCAATTGATGATTGGTTTTAATAAAGATAAGTGTTCTTTTTATGTGTTTCTCTACTTGTGCATTTATTTATGTCGTATATTAATTAGTACATATGCGATTCATTTTTATAATATGCTTTCTTGCTTATTATTGTTGTGCATGGCATATTTTCCATTTCTTTTATGATGTAGCATGAATCTTGATTATTGTATGTGATTCTTTCGTACTTCTTAATTAAATAATTGTTATCAGAATTTCAAAATCAATTTTGAAATGCATTTTGAAGTAGCATGACTAGCCCGTGGGTGACTCGGTATGTTACAAATTAGTATCGGAGCTTCTTGTTCAACACCAGACTAGCATGGGATAGAACTAGTGTGAACTTGACAAATTCATTGTTACATTTTTTTCTATGACGATGAACCAAGAGGATCCGGGAATGATCACAGAGGTCCAGAAAGATATGGAACATCCACAGAGGTACATAATGGTTCAAAATGATCAAAATTAAAATTATTCAAATCATCCCAAAAATGTTATCAATGCATATAGCTCGTTGTCAGCATTCCAACAACACAAACAGTTTTTCAAATGAAGTTTGTATGCAAAAGTTATAAGTAGTCAAAGTTCTAGTCAAACCTTGTCAAAGGAAAAAATACAAGGAAAATAAGGAGATGACACATGGCACCTAATTGGCATATAACTAGGCAAGTTTCGAAAAGTGGTCCAACCACATGATGACAAGTGGCTCCATCAAGTGTTGACAAGTGGCTTCAATCAAGTGCTGAGAAGTATCATTGGAAAGACCCAATGAGAGGCCACCATGTGACAACCTCCCATTGGCTCATATGGTCGAGGTTATATAAAATATTTTGGGAGTCGACAGGGTTTGAACCGACGACCTACCCATCTAAATTTTTCCACATAGGCCTCCTTACCAAGGTGCCACACCTTGGTATTTAACATATATATGGAAAATATATTATTACCAAAGTTTGTGTGGGAAGTTACATGCTATATTATTTGGTTATAAAAACCATATATCCATCCCACAAAAATCGTGAAGTTTCAGATGGTTAAATTATATATATGGTAAGACGTTTTGGTCGGTGGGAATGGAACCCACGACCTAAAAACCATGAAACAACTTAAAAAAATCACCACAACCAACTCGCCTATGGTTTGGGTTTGTTAAAACGAACCCAACAAATTGTAATTAAATGTTATCTCAGATTTTTTAGACTTGGTTAGAGGGGAACCCTATTTAATGGAACACACCCCAAGGCATAACACACATCATTTATTCATTTTCTTTAGGCTCATAAAGTGTGTCAAGAGTATGAAGGGTATGAGGCTATACCATAAACCATGTTAGGGGTCACCTTAATTGAATTTCAAGTATTTTATATTATTTTTTCACGATTTGTCGCTAGGAACTCAACAGTTCACTTTGTTTCTTCATTTGAGCAAGATGTAAAATGTTCATTGTAAAATGCAAGAATTTGAGCATTAATAAAATAATTCTCTACATGAAGTGGACTCGGAGAGGTAGTCCAATTTGGGTGAACTATGTTTTCTCCAACTTGTGTATGTGATTATATTGTTGTTAATTTCATGTTCAATTATTTGCAAGTCATTTGTCATTAAAGTGGAATTGGCTAGATAAGTATTTCACATGTAATTGCAAAACTGTCAAGCGATCATTTTTATTTCGAAGCTCAAGTAGATGTCTATGTATATTCTAAATTATTAAGTATTTTTCAGATCAAGATGGAATCAAAGTTTAGGTTTGAAAATTATTTTTCAAGTGGATGCTTACAAAAACCAAATTGAAACTTGGTAAAGGAAAACATGCAAGTTATAAGTCTGAAATTGGAAAGAGATTTTGAGGATATAAGATGACTTATGAAAGAAAAGAAGAATTTCAACCCATGAGTCATGAAGAGATCATAGCTACGCTTCAATCACTAAGAGAAACAATAGATGAGTTAGAATGGAGAATTCAAAGGCCTACAAGTGGAGAAACTTCAATAAAAGGAGAAGGGGGAGGTGAAGGAGATGGAACTTTTGAGCCCCCTTCCCCTTTCTCCTCCTCCTCATCATCAGTTTCTTTGAAGAAAGTAAACATTCTTCTCATCGTTTAAGTTGCCAACCTATGATGAAGAATTGAATGTTGAGAAATTGGACAATTGGATCACGAAAATAGAGGTATATTGCAGGGTTCAAAGAATTATGGACAAGGCTAGTTAGATGATCTTCAATTAAGTACCACTACCTTAATATGGTGGGAGAGTAGATGCAAGTTGATCTAGTTCAAAATGGTAAAGTAATATTTTCTTGGGATAAGTTTACTAAGGCTATGAGAAAACAATTATATACACTGGCACATACACAGATGGCAATGACTGCAAAAGGGTAAAGGCCAGAATATTTAGGCATATACACATGAATTCAAAAAGAAGGCATTATCCCCAGGAATTCCATTGTATACTCATGAAACTCTACTAAAATACATTGGTGGCATGCACTCATATCTTCGTCACACTATTCTAATTTTTATCCCTAACAATATTGGGAGGGTGTTAATACAAGCTACACATCTAGAAGCTAGTAAGGGTAAGCATATGAGGGAAGACATGAAGCCATTCAAGAACAAGAAGAAACCGAAAGGTAAATGGAAGAGTAAGAATTCATCCATAGTGAAGCAAGCTGAGGGAAGACCTACATGTTCCCACTCTAAAATAAAGGAAAGAAAAGGACATGAGGAGTGAGAGTGTTGGAAATTGCATCCATAAAGGGAAGACAAATACTATTGCATCAACTCATTAGGATCTAGGGTGAGGTTCTGAAGATGAATCCAAGATCATGGCCATAGGAAGCAAAGATATATCAACTATCAGTTCAAATTCTTAGTTCAATCTTCCAAGATGAAAAGTGATATTGATCACAAGAAATAGTCAAGCATACAAAGGTAGATACTTTATTTGACAATGGATCTCAAGTTAATCTAATATTTAAAGCAATTGTTAACAATTTGGGATTGAAAATGACACCTCACAAAAATCCATATCCATTAGGTTGGGTGTGTGACGATGCAAAGTTGCAAGTGAAGAAACAGTGTGTGAGATCAGGTTTGCAAATACAACTAAGTTCTTTGATGAGGTTGAGTTAGATGTTGTGCCTCTTGAAATTTGTGGAATTGTCTTGGGTAGTCCATATCTATTTGAGAGGAAGGTTGTGTTCTATCGAGAAGAAGATAAATATCACCTTCTCAAGTATGGGTTTGAATATATTGTGAGAGCTCATCGCATCAAATCTAATGTTTCTTTAGTGAGCACATGGGAAATGAAGAGACTAGTGAAGGAAAGTAAATATTTTGTTCTCGTGATAGTAAAACATAAAGGAGAAGATATAACACATGATATAGTAGGTTGTGATCCAAATCATTAGTAATTGATCAACATCATATCTAACTATGATGAGCTGTTTGAGGAAAGGATTACCTCCTAAAAGGGAGGTTGAACACAAAATATAGGATGCTCCTCTTCCAAACATTGGAATGTACAGGTCATTACTGATCGAGAATGCAGAAATCAAGAAGCAAGTTGAGGAGTTGGTGACTCATCAAATCAAGATCCTCTTTGTGTGGTTCTCATGTTATATTAGCTCCAAAGAAAGATGGCTCATGGAGGATGTGTATTGATTTATGAGCCTTGAACAAGATTATGGTAAATAATGGTTATCCTCTTCCAAGAATAGATGATCTATTAGATCAGTTAAAGAATGTTGTGTATTAGAAGACTTGTAGGGCCTGTAGGTTAAGATTGTCATCATATAGGCTAAGGATGCCATCCTACAAGATTGTAGGATGATATATGAGCTTACATGCAACATTTAAGTTAAGGAATTAATTCTATAGGCGTATAAGATGAATTGGCCATTTAATTTAAGGAATTAATTATATAGGAATATAAGAGTATAAGATGAATTGGCCTATAGGATGTAATATTAGCTTATAGGTAGGCCTACAAGGCCATCCTATAAAACAATTAAATTTAAGAATTTAAATTTTAAATTTTAAATGATTTCAAACTTGTAGACTTGCTAGTAGCTAACCTAACTTGTTATGAGACTATGAGTTATGTAGTTGAATTGAGTAATATTTATGAATTTGAATATCTTTTAGTTCACTATTTTGCATACACAGATTAAGTGTCAAATGTTTTCTTATGATATTTTATGAGATTATGTTATGAACATCGATAGATAATGTGGTCTTACAATTTATGTGGATTGGAAATGTCATTAGTACATTTTTTGTGCACAAAATTTACCATATTTTGAGTTTTTTTTCTATAGTTGAGTCTTTCACATGCTAGCTAAGTATTAAAACAACATTGCTTTTAACTTCATCAAAGATAATGCCCGCACGAACATCCATTAACCCAGTATATAATAAATAATGAATCCTCAATAAGTGCAAATTTGACACTCCATTAGTTGCAACAATTATTAAAAGTAATTTTATAAATAATAGTTCAACATAGTTATTTGACCCCCCACCCAAACATGCTTTGAAGTTGATGAAATGGAATTCATTTAAGATCATAATATCATCAGCTTCATATGGAGGGAGGATGCTTTGACTAGCCCCATCAAAACCCTCCAAATCCCTAATTTACCCATGAAGTCCTTGGGTAGAATTATTTGAAAAGTGATTAGAACATCAACTTTGTAACTAGAGCATATGGATTTGGCTTACAACCCTAGACTACAATAAGTATTATAGAGCACAAATGATAGAATCTATTTATCCCCAAATATGGAAGCATTCCTATGCAATCAAGTGCTCTAGACTACAATAAGTGGCAAAGCATTGAATTGCTTAATGGATGTTTTTTTTCACTATTTGATGAAACTGTTAATAATAGAGTTCCCTTGACAACCGTCATCCAAACCCATTCCAAGATCCATTTTTGTCTAGATAACTCTAAAATATAAAATATAGACAAATTTTTTTTATTCACATTAATCATCACTTTTCACCTAGATTTGATGGTTACTAAGTTGAATACCTTTGGGCAAAAAGCCTCCCCTTTCATTAAAGAGAACCTCCCCTTTCATTAAAGATATTGATATTCCAACATCTATTGATTTGCAAATGAGTTCTATATTATAAACCAACAACGACCTTCATATTGCAGATTTCAACAAAAACGAAGAAAAGAAAACAGAAGAGACAAAGATGCCAAGACCAAAATTGTCAGTATAACAAAAGAAGCGTGGAAGGCAAAATCTTGATATAGATTTTTAATTAAATGAGACAAAACGTATGATTTTTGTGAACTGCATGGAAAGTTCACATTTACCATTGGTAGTATTATCGATTCATTTGTAAACAGAAAGCAGGTCCAATTGAAACATGGGTTGAAACTTTTCAGCTTGAACAATTAATTAAGTAAATCAATACACATTAACAATAGTAACAAGAGACCAAGACACTCCACTTCTGGAAAATGGAGTTTCTGCCCTAAATATTATCAACTTTATCCACATCTATTGCAACTGAGAAACAGTATTCTAACATTCGACATAATCGAAATGGAAAAACCCTAAATACCACGTGAAATGCCTTCAGGGAATGATCCGTGAGTATGAGAACAGGAAGTCCAGGCCACACATCTGGTGTTGAGGCACCCGCAGAATCTCTTCAACGTCCTCATCGCACATATACATTTCTGTGGTACGCTCATCCCACAGATTGCGAAACGTCTCCGAGGAAATTATA